>CACVCL010028547.1:0-98602 GCA_902729485.2 Mus minutoides
CACCAAGCCCTCTCTCCAGCCTCTATATACTTATCTTGATATGCCCATTTACTGGTCTGGAGTCACAAAAATGTCTGGGGCAAAAAGCAATATCAAGTGTAAGAAGAAACAAAACAATACGGTTGGCAATGAGCTCAGTTGGCTGTGCCATAATCCCAGTGCACAAAGTCTGAGGTTCTATCCCCAGAGCAGACAAGTACCAGGGCCTGATTAGGATTCAGGAAGCTGCAGATGAGATTTAGGGCCAAGTACTTAGCCTAAATTTAGCTTGAGGGGCCCATCATTTCAAGCAGCAAACAACAACTTCCTTCCCCAATCCCCAGGGTTAGGAGAGGGTGCTTATTTCGCTAGGAGCAAAACCAGGAAGTAGTCAAGTATAATTAACAGGCACTAGGAATACTCTTAGCACTTTATGGCTTGCAGCTTAGGTTGGGGCTCATGGAAAGGATTACTCTGAAGGCTTAAACTAAATGAGATTATTCCTAGTATTTACTAGAGCTTTTTATTATTTTGCATGTTTGTTGTACAACTTGCCTCTGATGCCAGACTGAGCTTTCGAATGGTTTTAAGCCGTCAGCACCTAGCAATCCCTGATTACCACTTTAATTATTACCTCCCATTTTCCAAATATTTACTGGACAAATGACACTATCCCTGAGGCCCCAAACAACTATAAAATGTAGAGTTTTTATAATAACTAGTATAAGGCACAGTGCCTTAAAGTGGCTATCTTTATAGATATAGAAATGAACTACTAATCCGGGCGTGGTGGCGCACGCCTTTAATCCCAGCACTCGGGAGGCAGAGGCAGGTGGATTTCTGAGTTCGAGGCCAGCCTGGTCTACAAAGTGAGTTCCAGGACAGCCAGGGCTAGACAGAGAAACTCTGTCTCGAAAAAGCCAAAACCAAACAAACAAACAAACAAAAACCCTGTCTCAAAAAACCAAAAAAAAAAAAAAAAAGAAATGAACTACTTAGCTGGGCAGTGATGGCGCATGCCTTTAATCCCAGCACTCGGGAGGCAGAGACAGGCGGATTTCTGAGTTCGAGGCCAGTCATCACAGAGTGAGTTCCAGGACAGTCATAACTATACAGAGAAACCCTGTCTCGAAAGGAAAAAAAGAAAAAAAGAAAGAAAGAAAAGAAAGAAAGAAAGAAAGAAAGAAAGAAAGAAGAAATGAGCTACTCAAATCGTCAGGTTAAGTGGCCAACTTGGTTGAAACAGGGCCTTTTGGAGGGTCCAAAGTTTTGGAGGAGGGAGTAGGCACTTCAAAGAGAGGCAGAAGTGTTTCTCTGTACGCGTTTCTCCTTGTGTTCACCAAGCATGGGATCCCTAGTTACTGTAAGCATATTCGGAGGTTGGGAGATAGAGGGTTATCTGTAGGAATTGGGCTGCTTATTTTCCATTTGTAGGCCAGGTTTTCTCCCAGTCAGATGGAGATCTCACCCTATAACCTCTCTAAACAACCAGATTCGCAATTGCACATAGTCCCAGTCCAGCCCAGTCTAGGCTCTACACTCCCTCCCGCAAGGGATCAAAGGACTACTGAAACTTTGAACGCCCAGAATCTCTTCTCTCCTCAGCGCTAAGAGGAGTTAACTCCCTCCCCGCTCCTGGGCTCCGCCTCTCTCCCCTCTCCGAGGTCCTGGCGGGCTTACCCTGGAGGGGGCGGCCCCAGCAGCAACGCTCGGCCGGGCGGAGCTCTGGCCCGGGCGGTGCTGCGGCTGCAGCGTCCAGCTGCCGGACCGAACTCCAGCCGTGCAGCAGACTGCGGGAGCGGCGCGAGCCCATTCTGCGACGGGGCTCACCCCCGCAACTCTGCGGGTAAGTCCTGTTTTCCGCACCCAACTTTGTTGCCTGTCAAGCCTTGGGTCGTAAGGCGCTAGCCGGAGCTACGCTTGTAATTGCTATGTGTTCGGGGGAGGTGAAGAATTCGGAACAGCCGTCTCCAACAGTTCGCAAGTCCCCAATTTCCCCCCCCCCAAAGACAGGAGCGCGTCACTTTCAGAGTTGGCGGAACTCTGGGATTTCGCTAACTAAACTTGCGGAGATCTCCGGGGGAACAGGGGCTCCAACTTCGTCGCCCCTCCCCCATCCCTCGGTGCTCCGGCAGTTCCGGATACTTTCCCTCCATCTTTCAAGTATCCTTGGCTGCCTAAAAGCCCATCCCTTCGGGCCCGCCTCCTTGTTGTTACCCGCAGGGCTCCGCGATCCCCGGGCTGCACATTCCCTGCGGGGCTACCGTGTCGCCCGCCGCCGGGAGACTTGCCCGGGCCACCGGGCTGCAGGAGAAGGGGCGAGGCCCGCGGCGGTCCGAAGCCCGGCGGGCGGGGCCGGGAAGGGGAGGTGTAGGGGGCCGGACGGGGCGGAGCAGGCGGCCTTTGCGGCCGGCGCTGGGGCGGAGAGTTTGCGCCGGTCCCTGGGCCTGAGCTCCGGCTCAGGCTGGGGCGCCTGCGATGTCTCAAGATGGCGGAGCTGGGCGAGTTAAAGGTACCGGCCCCATCCCCCAGCCCCAGCAGGACTCGCTCGGCTGCCCGCCGAGGCGGGGATACGACCAGGCTGGGCGCAGCGGGATGGGGTGGGCGCGGGCGACGTGGCAGGGACTGGCTACAGGGATGCTCTGGCAGCGGCCGCGAGAAGGGGCTGCGGCGGCGCCCCGGGGGCGGGGCCGCAGGGCAGATGCAGGGGTGGGGCGGAGGGGGAATTGTCGCCGCGGAGGGCCGAGGCCCAGGGGGGCGGGGACGCGGGGACGTAGCAGCTTTTAGTAGTAGGTAGTTGCAGGGTACAGGCGGGTGAGGGAAAGCTGCTCTAGAGGCGTAGGGGTGAGTCCATCAGGCCAAGAGGTGTGACAGTGAGGGAGAGCCGTAGGGATGGGACCCGAGGACCAGATGTTGGTAGGCTCTCGGGGACATGAAGCTTAGGGTGGAGGCTTTGGGGCTGCTGTCGGCATCCGAGCCTTGGGAAGTACGGGTAGGCTGCTGAGACGTAAGGGGGCGGGGCTGTACAGGAGCGTACCTTAAGAGATGAGGCAGGAGCATCCTGGAGGCTGAGAGTAAGGAACTGTCCTAATGAGGTGCTGTGGTTGGAGAGGTAGAGAAGTGTGAACCAGTGGATAGAAAAATAAGTTATTGAGCCAGTGGAGAAATAAAAACAAGCAGGAGGAGCCAAGGATGGAAAGGTAGAGAGAGGGACAAGGTTTTCATCAATCACATTCCTGAAAAGGAGTCCAGGAGGAAAAGAACTTGGGAGAGCTAATGGTCTGCCCGTGACTAGGTCTTCTAGACATTCACAGAAGGGAGCCCTAGAAGGAAAGAGATCTTGCCCCACCACCACACAGTCTTCAAGGAACCACACCAGAAGATATCCTACAGAATCTTAAACCTTCATTCCCCCATTTTCTGGCTTTGCCCCATCCTTTTCCTGAGTAAGCTTGAGTTCCAGCCACTGGGCCATCCACATTTAAGAACTTACTTCTGTGCTTTGGTCCACAGACCCCATTCTCATTCTCCTGGGGTCTCTGTTGAGAAGTTTGCCTTGGTTTCCACCCTGGTGGCTATCTATGTATATACCATGTATGGGGGAAAGAAGTAAGCTCCCTCCCAGGACAGGGAGCTGAGGTGCATATTTTACATATCAAAGCAGACCTGGCCTCCAAGTTTTCCCAGCATCCCTTAGTCCCTACCTGGCTTGCTATGGCTTCAACCCTAAACTTTCCAGCCCAGGGGCTGGGCTGCCCTTCCCCCAAGGCTCTTCCCTATATAATCCAGACATTTTGTGTCCCCCCCCTTCTTCCCCCCACCCCATGGCGAGTCCATTAGGACAGCTTCCTAATAAACTTACCTTTAATATAATCTAATCTGGCTTGAATTGGCTCACTTCACTGGCAGAGAAATAAGCCATCACTGACAGATGAAGTATGTCTGGCCAATTACTGAGACTTGGGGATTCACCCTTCTCCCCTACACATTGGTAGCTTCCTTCTAGTAAACAAGACTAAGGAGCATGGATATGTAGATAACGAAAAAGTGGGGATGATGATGATGGCGGTGGTGTGTTGAACTTTGGCTTAAAACCCTGACTTAAAAAAAAAATGTTTCGGGCTGGTGAGATGGCTCAGTGGGTAAGAGCACCCGACTACTCTTCCGAAGATGATGAGTTCAAATCCCAGCAACCACATGGTGGCTTACAACCACCTGTAATGAGATCTGACGGCCTCTGAAGTCAGCTACAGCGTACTTATGAATAATAATAATAAACGAATCCTTGGACCAGAGAAAGCAAGTGGGACCGACCGGAGTGAGCGGAGCCAACCGGAGCGAGTGGGGCTGGCCGAGCAAGCGGGGCAGAACGGGGACGGCCGGAGTGAGTGGGGACGGCAGGAGCAAGCGGGGCCCACCAGAGTGAACGGGGCCGACCCGGAGTGAGCGGGCAAGACCAGAATGAGCAGGGTTGACCGGAACGAGGAAAAAAAAATAATACAAAAAAATGTTTCAATTCAGAACCATGGGGAGAACAGGGATGGATGAGGTGACTGGGAGGGTGGCCGTGGGATACAATCCTCTTGCCACCTGGCCTCTTTCTCCTGGGCTGTCTGCCCTGAATCCTCTCCTTCCTTGTGTCCTATCTTTTTCCCAGGAGTCCAGGGCTCTGAGAGTCTGAGCCCTGACAATAATCAGCTTAAGATGGAATGTCTGCATTAGGGGTAGGGATGGGGCTAGGTGGTCCTTGTGGGTTCAGCTTGTCAGGTCAGCTACTCAGAGGTAGTACACTAGCTTTACAGCACCTGTCAACACTGGGGACAGAGGGGAGAGGCACTGCCCCCCTACCCCCCCAGTAGCTCAGCTTCCATGTCACCAGCAGGACAGGCCTTTTTGAAGCCGGATCGTTTCTGTGCTCTTCCCCGCAGCACATGGTGATGAGTTTCCGAGTGTCTGAGCTCCAGGTGCTCCTCGGCTTCGCTGGCAGGAACAAGAGTGGGCGGAAACACGAGCTGCTGGCCAAGGCCCTGCACCTCCTCAAGTCTAGCTGCGCCCCCAGCGTCCAGATGAAGATCAAAGAACTTTACCGCAGGCGCTTTCCCCGGAAGACCCTGGGGCCTTCCGATCTCTCCTTGCTCTCTTTGCCCCCTGGCACCTCTCCTGTAGGCTCCCCCGGCCCCCTTGCTCCCATCCCTCCCACCCTTCTGACCCCTGGCACCTTGCTGGGCCCTAAGCGTGAGGTGGAGATGCACAGTCCTCTGCCACAGCCTGTGCACCCTGATGTCACCATGAAGCCACTGCCCTTCTATGAAGTCTACGGGGAGCTCATCCGGCCCACCACCCTTGGTATGGCTGACTCTGGATTCTGGCTCAGGCTGGGGTTTTTCCTCTTAGGTTTTACTCTTGTAGGATCAGCGCTATGCTACGGGATGGAAGGCAGTAGCGTCTCAGGCACGGGCTTGGGAATAACTGTGCCTTTGTGTTTGCAGCGTCCACCTCCAGCCAGAGGTTCGAGGAAGCCCACTTCACCTTCGCGCTCACTCCCCAGCAGCTGCAGCAGATTCTCACGTCCAGGTACACCTCTCATCCCCTGCCTTGTCCCTGGGGACTGTCCTCCCTGTCCTGCGTTGTCACGTTCTTTTGCCTGTTTCCTCTTTGTGCCCTGAACACTCTTCTGCTCACCCTCTGAACTGACATGGCTCTTCTTTGTTGCAGGGAGGTTCTGCCAGGAGCCAAGTGCGATTATACCATACAAGTGCAGCTCAGGTGAATTGCTTCTTATCAAGGGCCGGTGCTGGACAGAAGGGGGAGGGCCACCATCTTCCTCCTCCCCAGCCCCAGTCTACTCTGGCCCGAGACTCTTCTGGATGCTGGTGGCTACAGATATCTATGACTAATTTTCTTTTTTCTTTTTTTCTGGAGTTCCCTGCTTCAGTGCTAGATTCACCTCAGAAAACTGCCTCTTACTCATTCATCTATCCTTTCTTGACAGGTTCTGTCTCTGTGAGACCAGCTGCCCTCAGGAGGACTATTTCCCCCCTAACCTCTTTGTTAAGGTTAATGGGAAACTCTGCCCCCTGCCGGTAGGTAAAGAGTCTTTCCCTTTGGCAACGGATAAATGTTAAGTAAAAACCTGTTATGAAAAGACCTGCTTAGAACAGTGCATGGCACATAGTAGTTGCTCACTTTATTGATGAAATCAGTATAATCTAGAGATTATTAAAATAGGACTGACTAGTAGGTTGACTGTGCTCCTGTGATAGGCCACCTATCTAAGAGTATATAGATAATACAAACTGTACTTGATATGTTAATAAGAGGGAGGGGGCTCAAAGTTGGGTACATGGAAAAGTGGGGTGGCTCTGGGATGAATTGAGGATGGGGTGAATAGGATCAGAACACATTATATGATACTCTCAAAGAATAAAAAAAATATGAGTGAAATCAAATAGGACTGAATAATTTTTGTCATAACCCAGGAGAGGGACACCAGTTTAATACAAAGATTTAGAAAAGACCTCTAAAAGGTGAAAGTAGATGAAGTGGACCCATGGGACCCAGTGACTGGGTTCCTAGTTCCTTGGTCAATAAACTCCCCTTTTCACCCCTCAAGTGAACCCCTTAAACAGCCTGCCCTGACGAAGGGCCTTGTTTTTATAGTGGATCCCTATTCCTTTGCTCGTGGGTGAGCTGACCTCCCTCCAGAGAGTAATCCGAGACCGGAATTCTGTTGTTAGAGTTGAACCCCTCCCAGTGCTCCCTCTCTGCTAACAAATCCCTCCTTTCCTCAGGGTTACCTCCCTCCAACCAAGAACGGAGCTGAGCCCAAGAGGCCCAGCCGTCCGATCAACATCACACCCCTGGCTCGACTCTCAGCCACTGTCCCCAACACCATCGTGGTTAATTGGTCATCTGAGTTTGGACGGGTGAGCATAGCTGAGGCTGAAAGGCCCGTAGAGAGGCTGCGGGGAGCCGTCTAGTTTTTTTTTTGGTTTTTTTTTTTTTTTTTTTTTGGTTTTTCAAGACAGGGTTTCTCTGCATAGCCTTGGCTGTCCTGGAGCTCACTTTGTAGACCAGGCTGGCCTCGAACTCAGAAATCCGCCTGCCTCTGCCTCCCTCCCGAGTGCTGGGATTAAAGGCGTGCGCCACCACGCCCGGCAGCCGTCTAGTTTTGAGTTGGGGATTCATCTTGTTCTTCGTAGGCTTCTGTCTCTGGTCTCTGTGAGACAAAGGCTATGGGGAAAGAAGAGGCTTGGGAGGCAGAAGCTAATATTCCCTTTCCCTTCCCCAAGTAGAATTACTCCTTGTCCGTGTACCTGGTGCGGCAATTGACTGCAGGGACCCTTCTACAAAAACTCAGAGCCAAGGGTATCCGGAATCCAGACCATTCCCGGGCACTGAGTGAGTAACAGCCCTTTCCTCCTTCCGCTTGGGCTCAGGGCTTCCTGCCACACCCTCCAGGCTTTATCAGGAAAGGCTCTTTCTTATGGTCTCCCTGGTTTTCTCCCCAGTCTCAGTTGAGGAGTTAGACCCTTAGGCAGTGGGAAGAGCTTACCCTGCCAATCCACACAACAGTTTTGTATCTCAAAGGCTCTAATACTACCCTACTAAGATAAGAGTTCTCTATACTGAAAAGCCCTGAAGTTCTATCTGATCTTCCCATGATGCTTCCCTCCCGTCTAGATCATCCCTAACGTAGCCCATGGTTTACCTTGCGTTGTTATGCATCTTCAGGGATGCAGACATCTCTTCTAATTCTGTGACACACCATGGGTTCCCCCCTCTACCCAGCTGCTGTCAGCTAGGGCTGCCAGGCTGCTGACCCCTGGCCCTGGCCCTGCTCTTGTTTTAGTCAAGGAGAAATTGACTGCCGACCCTGACAGTGAAGTGGCTACTACAAGTCTCCGGGTGTCACTCATGTGCCCGGTGGGTACGAGGTGGGACAGGAAGTGGGAGGAGGGTGATTGGGTTACATTCCGAAGAGGGTTTCTCTGGCTACCAGAGCGAGGTTTGCTAGCGTGAACTCTCCTCTCCTCAGCTAGGGAAGATGCGCCTGACCGTCCCGTGTCGTGCCCTCACCTGTGCCCACCTGCAGAGTTTCGATGCTGCCCTTTATCTACAGATGAATGAGAAGAAGCCGACATGGACATGTCCTGTGTGTGACAAGAAGGCTCCCTATGAGTCGCTGATTATTGATGGGTAGGGCTCTTCAGCTTCCCTCTCTCCTAGGACGGTCACTCCCTCCCCTCTTGATGGCTTACTTCCCATAAATTGCAGCTTTCACCCTCTCTGTCTCCTCTGCCATCCACCGTGTGTGTGACATTAAGGGACTTCAGCACCCAGAATGCATTTTCTCATCAGTCTTCATGATAGCACCACGACATAGGTGCCGTCATGATGGTTGAGGAAAGGAACCTAGGGCAGAAGGTAACATGAGTAGATGACAGAGCTGTGCGTCGAATTGTTCCACGGCATTGCCGACAACTACCCGACCTTCCCACGGAGCATAGTGGCTGGGCTCCTCTTCATTTTTCCTATTACAAAAACATTTATTAGATTGACGCAATAAGGATTTTTTGGTTTTGTTTTGTTTTTGTTTTTTGAGGTCCTGGATGTGATTATATAGCTAGTCTTCCACCCTAACCTAATAAGCAAGTGATTTTCTTGGTCCTAAGTGGCCTTAGTCCCCTTCCACAGCTTCTACTAGGGCTCTCACATTCTCTCCTAGGAAGGTTTAACCCTGGGCTTGAGCTTTCTGAAGCTCTCTTACAGCCCCCCACCCCCATCCTCCCAGTGCTAGGGATCAGACTCAGCGCCTTCAGGCTAAGCAAGCGCTCTGTTACTGAGCTATAGTCCTAGCCTGTGCTGTATTCTATCCTAGCAGCAGCTCAGGGAGGTCCTGTAGGGTGGATAACGCAGACAAGGTGACTAAGGCATAGGAAGTCTCAGGACACTGAGGGCGGCTCCAGCCGCGTCCAGCCTCGTGAATCGCCATGTCCTCCTCCCTAGTTTATTCATGGAAATTCTTAATTCCTGTTCGGATTGTGATGAGATCCAGTTCATGGAAGATGGGTCCTGGTGTCCAATGAAACCCAAGAAGGAGGCATCAGAGGTTTGCCCCCCGCCAGGGTATGGGCTGGATGGTGAGTGACCCTCTGCTCCCCAATTGAGCTAAATCACCGCTGGCCCTTTTTCTGAGACAGCCTTCTTAACCACCCACAGGTCTCCAGTACAGCCCAGTCCAGGAGGGGATTCAGTCGGAGAATAAGAAGAGGGTTGAAGTCATTGACTTGACCATCGAAAGCTCATCAGATGAGGAAGATCTGCCCCCCACCAAGAAGCCCTGCCCTGTTACATCGGCTGCCATTCCAGCCCTTTCTGGAAGCAAAGGGTATGAGAAAGGCTGCTTCTGTAGCCAGAGGGACAGAAGTCAGAACTGCCTCTGGCCATAGGGGGAGCTTTGGGACGGGGAAGGGCAGGAGGAGCGGGACCTTGGGCAACTACGCCTGGCTAGTTCTCCGGCTCTTTCTCTCTGCTCACAGAGCCCTGACCTCTGGTCACCGGCCATCCTCGGTGCTGCGGAGCCCTGCAATGGGCACACTGGGCAGTGACTTCCTGTCTAGTCTCCCGCTACATGAGTACCCACCTGCCTTCCCACTGGGGGCTGACATCCAAGGTAGAACCCTGACCCTAAGGTGGAGGGAAGGGTTGTACCCTGTCACCCTCTCCAGATTTGTTTCTTTGCAGAGCCCCAGGGACAGGAAGGAATCAGAAGGGGGTTGATTTTGATTTTTCTTTTCCTACCAGGTTTAGATTTATTTTCTTTCCTTCAGACTGAGAGTCAGGTAAGTGGCCATGTTTAGGAAGATCCAAGATCTGGGAAGAGTCCATTATAGACAGATGATGTACTCTTCCCCTGCCCAGTGTCCCTAGGGGTTTAAAACTGCTTTCCTGTGAGGGGAGAACCTGGCAGCATAGCTTCCTTACCCCGCCCCCATCACTCCATAGTCACACCTGTGCCTTCCTAGTGCCTCTCTTCCTGCTCACTCACCCCCACATGGACTCAGAACCTTCCCCAGTGGATGTTCCACACATATCAGACACCCACCAGGCCAAGAACTGGATGTCTGAAGGGGCTGTCTCAAGGCAAGGCACAGGAGAAGGGTCTGGGGGAGTAGGGCAGAGTCAGAGCGGTCCCCAGCTTTTCTTCTCAAGAGTGCCGTGAGATCCCTGGGGGTTGGTACCCCATGAGGTGGTCACGTCAAGCTGTGCCCTTCATCTATCTCTCCAGCACTACGGCCCTTCAGTTATCACTTCGCTAGATGAACAGGACACCCTTGGCCACTTCTTCCAGTACCGGGGAACCCCTTCCCACTTCCTGGGCCCACTGGCCCCCACCTTGGGGAGCTCTCACCACAGCTCCACTCCAGCGCCCCCTCCTGGTCGTGTCAGCAGCATTGTGGCTCCTGGGAGTTCCTTGAGAGAAGGGCATGGAGGACCCCTGCCTTCAGGCCCCTCTTTGACTGGCTGTCGGTCAGACGTCATTTCCTTGGACTGAGCTTTTTGGATTATGAAATCAATCTCCATTGGCCCCAGCACTGAGCAGATCACGTTGTGGGTTCCGAACCCCTGGCTGCTCTGAACCCTCAGGGGTCATTGGCCAAAGGCCAGGCCAGACCTTCATGGACACCTGCCTGCTTTGGGCTTTATCACTGCCTAAGAGGCCAGTACTCACAGGGTTAACATTTAACCTTTTTAAAAAGGATATTGGGGTCTGTTTTTGGAAGTGTTCTGTGATGGTGGCACATTCCTTTGGGTTTGGTAGCCCAGGCGGTGGGAGGCGGATGGAAGGATGGGAGCTGAGGGACAAGGGGGTCCTCAGCCTTTTCCAGATCTTCAGCCTCTTGAGGAAAGGCACTTTTCTGCCTCCTCCCCCAAGCCTCCTTCCCTTACCCAAACCCAAATATCTGGTCTTTGACATCCATTCCATTCTCTTTGACCATATAGTCAGGGTGACAGGTCAGAGATGGACAGAGAACTCTATTTTGAGTTGCAGATTTCTTTTGTGTACATAAACAAGAAAACTCCAAAGTATCCAAAGATGACTTCCCTGGCCTTTTACTTCCCAGTGTGACTCCAGGAGGAAACAGGGCCTTAGTTGTGATTCCCAGGGGCCCGGGGAACAAGGCGCGGCCTGTCTACTGCCTGGGTCTCTCTATTTATATATTTAAGTTCACAATGTTTTTATGCTAAACAGCCAAGGGCCGAAGCTTCTAGTGACCTGTGTTCAGGCCTAGATTATCCTTGCACCTTTTGTGGGACATGGGGGCTCTGTGTTCTCTTCCCCAATACTCAGGCCCCTTCCTTCAGGGCCAAGGCCCTGTGATGTGTTTTTACTTTTTATTCCCAGAGTTGTAGCAGAGTTCTCGCCTACAATAAAGGTTGTGAATGTTCTGTGAGCATCATGGAGGGGAAGAGATGTTGTACCTCGCTTTCCAGACCCAGGGTTTGTGGGGCAGAGGGTCCATGTTCCATCCTTTCACTTAAAAAAAAAAAAAAAAAAAGAACATTTGAAGTGTTTATTACTGTGTATGTGGGCATGTGCACCATGGTTTTGCATGTGGAAGTCAGAGGACAGCTTTATGGAGTAGGGACTCTCCTTCCATCTTGAAGGACATCCCAGGTCTTGGGTTGCCAGGCTTCCTTTGCTGGTCTGCTGTCTGTGTGAACGTCACTTTTACCTGGGAGGGAGTTGGGGCATTCACACAAGCATAGCCAAGAGCAGTTGCCCTCCCTTTGTCTCTTTGATGTCCCTAAGAGCACCCGACCATCTGGTACTAAGGCTATGCTACCCGAAAGTCGTTTCTTACCTCATCTGCCCAGATGTTGCAGCCAGAGCTGGAGGGCAAACTTGGTTCCAGCGCCGATCCTTTCTTTGTCCTCCTCTGCTGTGGTTGGAGTTGTCCGAAAGAGTGTGGGCATGGGCAGGACCAGAGGTTGGGTTCCTCCATCGTCCCTCAGTTGGGTTGCACTGTGGATTATAACAGTTTCTGTCTGGGTTGTGCCTTGTAGCTTACAATGAACTTTAATCCATTTAATCCTCCCAACTATTGCAGAAGGCAAGTGAGTGTTAACCTCACTTGACAGAAAGGAAACACATTCAAGGAGGTTTAAACAACTCTTTCCTTTAAAAAAAAAAAAAAAAAAAAAAGGCCGGGTGGTGGAGGCCACACTGGTCTACAAAGTTGAGTTCCAGGGCAGCCAGGGCTGCACAGAGAAACCCTGTCTTGAAAAAAAAACAAAAAAACAAAATAACAACAACAAAAAAACCCAACTCTCTTCTATGGGAGAGTAAGGGCTCAAACCGAGGTCTTCAATGTTAGCTAGTTGGAGTACGAACCCTTAACATTTAGCGTCTTTGATCTCAGATGGTCTCTTTTGATTATTAGTAGACAAGCTCATTCCCTAAATCTCTTTCACAACACGAAACTACAAACTGCATCCTCCCATGCATGCTTATGTATGTATGTCGTCGTATGCTGATAGCTAAAGGAAAAGTTCTTACCAGACAGAGAGTGGTAGGTCCTGGGAGAAAAGTCCAGGTGTCTTTGTCCCATCCTCTGTGGCAGCCACAGCTGCCGCTACATCTGGTCCCAGCCACATAAAAGCATTCACCTCATTTGGGTTTACTTGGATCCTGGCCTGGGGTCAGACATGTTGATTCTTCTCTTCACTTAGGGGAAGAGGCCACAGGTGGGGAGGAGGCAGACGAAGGGCAGGGCAGCTGGGTGTTTGATTATCTCCCCCTCTACTCAGTCACAGCCAGGCCAGATGTCCCATCTTCCCTACCGCCAAGCCTACCTGGAGCTGCTCCTGGGACTCCTGGGAAGTCACGAGTACATAGAGAATGAGGTGATGGTATCTGGGGAAGCCCCAGCTCAGCCTAGGAGGGTAGGCAGACTGAAGAACAAAAAGACCAACAAGAGCAGACAAAACCAATATAGCATATTGAGAAACTGACTATCTTTGAGACTTTGTAAGAGGCTTTAGGGAGACAAAGGGCTGGTCCAAAGCCAAAGTAGTGGGTGGTAGGTGACAGGTAAGGGGGACATGTGTGAGAGCTATGACTTGGGGACTCCAGTTTATCAACACTTTTCCCCAGTGCCTAAGGCAGGCAAGGATTATTCAATGGGTTGGGGGGGGGTCGTTCTGTCTCACCTCCCATAACCCCAGAAGGACACAAGAAAACTCTTTCTTGGGCAGCTGTAGTCCACACTCTTCCCAGAGCTCTCGAAACCCACACTCCAGTATCTGGAAGTCAGATTATCCAAAGCTCAACCCTACCAAGTCCTTTTCTTTGTCCCTCCCTCCCTCAGCCCACACCCAAGGTGACTCCACTCAGGTCTCTTGGTTGGGTCGGCAGAAAGGGTACCTCCTCATCAAGTTCCATGTGCCCACCTGCAAGAGGAGTGGGCCCAATATGAACGGTTGTTGTCTTCAAACAGGGACCCCATTCTCCAGTGGGCAGAGGAAGTTTGTTGTGGACATAGACGTTGGGTCACCACTGTATGGAACTACCCAATAACATTGTGGAGGTAAAGGGCACCTGTTTCCCATAGACCCTGTTCCTAGGTGCTCACCTGGAGGGACCCACAGATTGGGGGAAATGCGGAGAGTGCATGTCCTTCGGGTCAACAATACAGTCTGGTCACTCGACTGAAGAATGACTGCCACACCCAGATCCACACCTCTATTTGTGAGAGGCTCTGTCCTGGAGACTTCAGGCTGCTGGTCCAGAGCCGCAAAGGGGCAGAAAAGGGGTCTCTGACAAGAGGGGTTTGGCTGGGCTAAGACTTCGGAAGCAGGATGGGACTTCCAGAAATTAAGGGTGCCCACGATGGGAGCTGGCCTGTCACCACTCGGCCAGTCCTGTCCCCAAACTACCCTCACGGTCCCTGCTAGTTCCCTGTTCCAACCTGGATTGGAAGCCTCTCCGAAGCGCCGGGGAATGGATTGCTAGAGAGGACAAGCTGTCCTCGCTCCAAGCTGCAATGCGTGTACCACGGCCCGGGTCCTTGCCCGGCGCCCAGGAGTCCACACACGCTCTGTGTGAAGCTCACTGACTCTAGGCGCCCAGCGAGGCGCAGTAGCAGCCGTGCGGCAGCCATCGCGCAGCTCTGGTCACGGCTTGGCTGGCGCCCCCTGGTGATCCAGCGCGCGGAGGCGTGCAGCTTCCGGCCGGCCCACGCAAACCAGGCTTTCCAGTCCCGCTGGGAAATTTAGATAACTTTTGGGGACAATCCCTGGGTGCAATGTTCATAAAGCACAAATAAATCTTCCAGTTTCTCACTTCCTTTAGAGTTATTTCTGACTTCTCTGTTTGGTCAGTAATTCCCAGGCAGAATGATTTCTGGACTGGCGTGTTATTCCCCACCAGCCCAGGGCTGACTGACCTTCACTTAAGTCTCTGTTCACCTCTCAGCAGGGAGCACCTCAAATTAATTATACTCTCACATCATACACCTAACAGTTTTTTTTTTAAAGGTATAGCAGGGTCTCTTGTAACCCAGGCTAGCCTCAAACGTGTGTAGCCAAAACTGATCTTGGCTGGCCTTTTAACTAGCTGGCTTTCCTGGCCCTCTGCATCATATGCCTGGTTTGTGCAGTTCTGAGGAACAAACCCCCAGGCCTCATGCATCCCATGCTTAATAAGTGATGGTGAGTTGCTTGAAGGCAGACACAACCTTTTACCTTTAAAATAATCACATTTATTTATGTCAGTGTGGGGGAAGGGCAGGCATGCACGAGCTGTGGCACGCTGTGGAGGTCAGAGAAGTTGGTTTCCTCCTTCCATAATGTGAGTACAGGGGGGAACCTGGTTGTCACTGTCTGATTAGAATCAAGGCTTACTCCATGAGCTGGAGCTCATGCCCAGTGCTTCCTGGGATGGCCAAGAACCTGAGACCCGGTAAGCCACAGAATACACTCTGCTAAAGAAACATGGCAATAAAATGACTACTAACAACATTCTGCTATATTCTTAGGTTTGTGTCCTATTCAGCCATCATCAGAGACGGGAACAAATACCGAGACCCATTAGGCAATGTGTAGAGTGAGAGACCTTGGAACACTCAGTCCTAAATGGGATTTCGGTATCAAACCCCTCCCCTAAGGGCTCAGAAAACTCTGTGGAAGAGGAGCTGGAGATCGTAGAGCCAGAGGGGGTGGTGGACACCAAGCAAACAAGGCTGTCCGACACAGCAGGACTGGCACACATATGAACTCACAGATTCTGGACGGCTACGTGCATAGGACCTGTGCAGGTCTAAGCCAGATGGGGTCTCAGCACTGAGTGGACACATACCCTATCCTTAACCTGGAAGCTATCACAAAGAAAGAAAAGAAATCGCAAAGAAAACTTAAGTTTTCTCCAACAGACTCTCACTGGTTTTCTTGCTGTTTGTGCAGTGCACTGTTTTTTATTTTTTTAAAGATTTATTTTATTTAGTATATGTAAGTACACTGTAGCTGTCTTCAGATACTCCAGAAGAGGGCGTCAGATCTTGTTACGGATGGTTGTGAGCCACCATGTGGATGCTGGGATTTGAACTTATCACCTTCGGAAGAGCAGTTGGGTGCTCTTATCTGCTGAGCCATCTTACCAGCCCCTGCAGTGCACTGTTTAACCATAGTTTTTGTGAAGCAGAAGCTGGAAGATCGTTGCAAGTTTGAGGCTGAATTAGCCATAGAGCATGACCATGTCACAAAAACAAAACAAAACCCAAAACCAACAACAAAGAGTATTTTGCTTCCTTCCACAGCAGTCCTTGACATTCTGTATACCGTGTGTGCGCGCGTGTGTGGAACTGTTGCTTAGGAAGGAATTTGAGAGGCTGTGATGTTTCACAGCTGCCCTTGGGCACTTGAACACTTGATTCCCAATTGCTGCCACTATCTGGGAGGGTTAGGAAGTGTGGCCTTGCTGGATGATGTCACTGGGGTAAGCTTCCGGCTCCTACCACCATGCCTTCATTCCACGATCTTGAACTCTGTGATCTTCTGTGTGGAGAGCTTTTGGGGCCACTTGGGCAGGAATCTGATAATGGGCCAGGACAGGGAAGTAAGCTCAGGTAGGAATCTGATTTTGACTAGAACAAAGTAGGCTTCAGGCAAGAATATGATTTTGGGCTAGGACAGGGAAGGAGGCTTAGATATCTTGGTCATCCTGATAAGCCCTTGGAAACAGTGATCATAGGAACTTGTTTATTGTCTTGCTTGTTTTTTAACCCAGCACTGACCTTATTACTTGCCTGTAATTAAAATGCTATAAAAGCAGACTGGGAAAAAATAAACCTGCCTCAGCCTCAGAACTGGCTAGGGTCATGCTACAATGTTATCTAATTGTCATTTTTCTCTTTAATCCTTGCTCCTGCCCTAGAGAACCTGTTGACTGAGCTAGCTTGGCCACTCTGGAACTGTAAGGCCAGATAAGGGTCTTCTCCAAGTTCTTTGATCATATTTTATCATAATAGAAGAGTAATTCAGGGGTGTTTCAACATGGGGTTGGCTGACTTGTGTTTTAAGACAAGTTCTCACTCTATTGCCCACACCAGCCTGAAACTCATCAAAAGGCCCAAGATGACCTTGAACTTGCAGTAATCCCTCATCTTAGCTTCCTTATTGGTGGGATCACAGGTGTCTTCATGCCCAGCTTTGGTGGACTTTTTTGTATGTGCAGTGTATATACGTGTTATATAGGTGTGTGCATGTGTGTTCAGATCAGAATAGTTGGGTGTCTTCCTTGATTGCTTCCTATTTTTACATTTATGTGTATATGTGAATACCTATGTGTGCCATGGTGCCCAGATAGAGGTTAGGAGACAATTTGTTAAAGAGTTTTTTTCTCTTTTACCATATGGATTCTGGGTCTGGGTCAGCCGGGCAGTGGTGGCACACACCTTTAATCCCAGCACTTGGGAGGCAGAGGCAGAGGCAGGTGGATTTCTGAGTTTGAGGCCAGCCTGGTCTACAAAGTGAGTTCCAGGACAGCCAGGGCTACACAGAGAAACCCTGTCTCAAAAAACCAAAAATCTGGGGCTGGGTCATCAGCCTTGGTGTCAAGCTCCTTTATCCACTGAGCCATCCATCTTGCTGGCCCTGCACCTTATTTGTTGAGATAGGGTCTCACTGAACCAGAAGCTCATCAATTTGTTTCAGAATTAGCCAATGAGTTTCAGAGATAGACCCATTTCCTAGGGTTAGGGTCCCAGCACCACACTCAGATTCTATGTGGGTACTGAGCACTGACCTCATGTTCTCATGCTTGAGCAGGAGATGAGTTACCCAGTAACTCATCTCCTCATACAGATACATATAATTTACGATTGTTCTCATTTATTTAGGGCTCCTCAGACAGTGAGGATTTGATGAGAAGAGAATATACTCTTTCAGGTGTATCATGAGCAGCTGGGAAAGACAGGAGGAACAGGGAGTCAGTGCAAGAGTCTGCAGTGTAGCTGGGTGTGGTGGTGTGCGCCTTTAATCCCAGCACTCAGGAGGATCCCGAGTTCGAGGCCAGCCTGGTCTACAGATCGAGTTCCAGGACATCCAGGGCAACACAGAGAAACCCAGTCTCGAAAAACAAACAAACAAACAAACAAACAAACAAACAAAAATTCACTGCAAAGAATGCATCTAGGCACCTCCTCCTCTTCCTCTTCCTCTTCCTCCTCCTCCTCCTCCCCCCTTCCCCTTCCTCTATCTCTTAGATCTGAGAAGGGTGCTGGTTTCTGGTTGGAGATGTGCTCAGTGGAACATCAGTTGACTAGCATGTGAAAGGCCCTGAGTTTGATCCCGGCATTGCTTCTTCTGGGTCACTGCCGCTTCATGGTGCTCTCGATGTATGATTCCAGCAAGAAGATGGTTTCATCCACCTGGATCTCACTGGCATCCAACCTGAGGGAAAGAGTGAAAGCATTTGCTGGGGTCAGTGCTCATTAGCATATTACAGACTGGAGCAGAGAGAAGGTGAGTTACCCAGTAGATAATTCCATTACATCCTTCCCATGGCAGGTGCCACAGAGCTCCTGAGGCCACAAAGACAGTGTTAAAGTTTCACCTGCAACCATGAGAAAGAACAGCGAAAGGAGAGGCAAAGGTGGAGTGCTTTACAACCACGAGCAGTCAGAGAGTGAGTGCTAACTGGGAAGGGGAAGGGACTTCTACACTCTGAGGAAACAGAGCTGCATCTAACACTGCACTGCGAGAAACTCAGTTTTCCTCCTTAGATCAGGGGCAAAGCCAAGATGTCCTTCACAGCCTTCTACCCAAGGTGCTAGTCAAGGCAATTAAGCAGAAAGAAATCCATATTGAAAAGAAGTAGAACTATTCACAAATGACATAGACAATCTCTAGGAATCCATAAAAATAATCCTCAGAACTAATAAATTTACATAATCCCCATTGGCTAGTGTCTTAGTTAGGGTTTTACTGCTATGAACAGACATGACCAAGGCAAGTCTTATAAAAACAACATGTAACTGGGGCTGGCCTATAGGTTCAGAGGTTCAGTCCATTATCATCAAGGTGGGAACATGGCAGTTTCCAGGGTGCGATGGTGCAGGCAGAGCTGAGAATTCTACATCTTCATCCAAAAGCTGCTAGTGGAAGACTGACTTCCAGGCAACCAGGGTGAGAATCTTAAGCCCACATCCACAGTGACACACCTACTCCAACCAGATCACACCTATTCCAACAAGGCCACACCTCCAAATGGTGCCACTCCCTGGCCCATGAATATATAAACCATCACAAGGAGTAAGGGAAACCAAGGTGGAAGGCCACTGCTATTAAACTGTGAAAGGTCCCAAGGTACAGCAATGAACTTGGATTTCAAACTGTTAAAAAAACAAACAAACCAATAAAATAAGTGATACCAGCACTTTGGGGGTTGAGGTGGTTCGAGCAGTAGAATCATTTCAAGGCCAACGTGGACTATGAGACCTTTAGTCAAAAATATAACTGCTTCTCCATCCGAAGGATGAAGGATGGACAGTCGGACATACACACATGCAAGGAAGCCAGTAAATCACTTTAAGTTGGAGAGGATGCTTGCCATCTATCACTTTAAAGACAGTAAGTAACTTGGGGTTGGGGAGATGGGCGAGTGGGTAAAATGTCCCCATCCAAGTGTGACGACCTGAGCTTGAAGTGTCAGACTAACCTCCATATGCATGCATGGCATGTGTGTGCTTACACACACACACACACATACACACACCCCTACCTTGAGTGCATTGTGACACATGGTTTGTAGGATGAGGTAATTGCAAAGTTCTAACCAAGAGATAATGAAAGTCTGTGCAAGGACCAAGATGGAATGCCACAGGAGACTGAGGTAAAAGTCTCAGTACTTGGTGAATGAGATTATAGACAAGCGTGGTGATGGCCTCAGAATGCTGACCAAAAAAATAGGCAGGTTCCATACTCTTGAGAGAGGGTCTCCCTGGCTGTCCATAAACTCACTATGTAAGACCAGGCTGGCCCCGAACTGGGAGATCTAAGTCTCCCGAGTGCTGGGATTGAAGGTGTGTGCATCACTCCTGGTAGGTTCAGTTCTCTTAGGCTAGGGAGGACGATGCTGTAGTCAGGTTTGCTGCTCACGTTAAGGTGGGGAGGCTGGGCTGTGAGGCCGTATTTGTCTGAAAGGCAATGCCAAGTGCAGGTCTGGACTTGGTGGCTTACTTGTTAACGTTGCGTTTCAGTGTCTCCAGCTGCTGCCGCTCGGGAGCTGTGATCATCTCCTCTATCTCCTGCAGCTGCACCTCCTCTGCACCCGTGGCCTGCATTGACGCCATGATGGCTTCCACCCGCTGAGACTTTTCTAGTAGCCGCCTATCAGACAGACACAGCTCTGAGGGGGATGCTCCTTAACTTTGGGGTTCTCTTGTCCTTCCTATCTTTCCTCTAAAGACATTTTCCATAAACTTAATACAAATAGAACTTTGTTCCTGAAACATTTACTGCCTCTCAGTAGCACTTAAACTCGGGTCAAGCACATGCCTCATAAGTCTGCAAGGTAACTTAATTGGAGGTATGGTCAGCAAGGGTAAACTGAGGCATGGTTATGCCAACGCAAACCTATGACTCAGTGCAACTAGACTGGGTACTGGGCTACAGTCTCCATTTCTTAGCAAGTTTCCCCCCTCAGGCTCTGGACCTTGGAAATGTTTATGTGGGCGTTGGGGCCCACAGGTACTAGGTAAAGGAGAAATGGACCACATAATCTTTTAGTTATTGGATCAGCCTTAAAACCCAGAACCAAAACTGAACACGCCTCACGGGAGGCCGTACTCACTTGTTCTCCTTTGTTTCCCATTGCCGCCTTTCTATCAAGTTGGCTATGCTCTGAGGAAAGAGAAGACAGAGAAATGCACGCGGTTCTGTGAAGTGACTTGGGTAGAGTGGGCTAAGGAGGTAAAGGGCGAGGCTGTGTGAGGGACGGGGAGGAGGCCCACGTGTTACCTTATAGCACCTGTGCAACAGCATTCTGGCAGCTGACAGCACATTCACAGTGTACAGATAGAAGGTCCTGGACGGGGCGTGGTCTGGTGTTTTAGGAATTTCCTGTTTGTCCACAGAAATAAAAAGAGAAATTGCATTGTTATTTGGAATGGGCAAGATAAACATCCATCCATTTGGTACTGTCAGCACTGATACTTCTTCCCTTCCTAGCCAATCAGGGGCTATGTTTATGACAATCAGTCACATGCAGCAGGCTGCCCAGTTTCCATTTGTCTATCAGCATCCTGGGGGGAAGAAAGGAAAGGCAACTAATATTTACTGAGCAAATTCTACACATGCCTTTATTAATAACTGCGACAATGTGATACTCTCTATCAACCTATGTCCTCAAAGGGTCCTCAATACAGAACTACAGGATCCAAGCTATGCTGAACAAGTTACTATATTAAAGATCTAGGCTGAGAAAGGTCAGGAGGCTAGAAAGGGCAGGGAAGTTAGAATTGTGAGCTGATTTCTTGGCGTGCTGTGCTCTGTCTCTGAGAGGCCAGTAAAGTCTATATGATCCTTCAAGGATTTGCTATGTCTGTGTTAATCCTTTTTCTGCTTCAGAGATGGCTATAGTGTCTGTCTGGGGGCCCAGACTGACTTCCTCAGGGTTTGCCCTGCCAAGGTCAGCCTTCCTGCTTGGCATACACTGGGGCTATGCTCACCTGCAGTAATATGAAGTTTTCTGAGAGCATCTTATACAGCATATCCTTTGCCTCCTTTGCAGGAATCATTGCAAAGTCCTCCACCTGCTTCTGCTCCAGGTGTTTCTTCTGCAATACCAGACGGAATATCCTGGCACAGCGAGACCCAAATCTGGGAAGGGACAAAGAAGCACGTGGCATGCTTTAGCTCCTAGTCTCAGAGTGTGGAGGTACTAGTCCACGTGTGGCGTCAGGACCAGAGAGGAAAACAGCATCCATTCTTCCACAGCTCCTGAGGTTGGTGATGGCACTGTTCCTCTTAACTCGTTACCAGATGCCTACCTACTCCTTAGAGCACCACAGTGCTTGTATCACAGAGCTTTAGGGTAGCTGGTTAATTTGCCTAACTAGGAATTAACTTTATGGGCAAGATGAGACCAAGTATGGCAAACCTAATGACTTGTTCAGTGGGTGTGGCTAGGAAGTGTCTGAGCCCAATCCCAGTCAGGGAGCCTCTTACCTCTCCTGGATGACAGACTCCAGAGTTGCAGTGGCTAGGGAAGCTAATGCCTTGTGGAGGTCTTTAGGTAGAGGATTAAGGACATTTAGTAATGTTTTAGCCTGGTCACTGTTACCTTAGTTTCATGACTAAATTCCTAACTTAAAACTAAAAATTAACTGCTATTTTGCTTTCACATGTATGATATGTAAGTATATTAACATTTGTAAGGGCCTACTTAACTTTTCTTTTTCTTTTTCTTTTTTTTTAAAATCTTTTCTTTTTTGAGACAGGATCTTGCTATGTAGCCCAGAATGACTTTGAACATTCAACTTTTCTGCCTTGGCCCCTACACTGCTCTGATTGTAAGCATTTACCATCACACTAATCTCTCCCCAGCTTCTTCCCTTTTTTTCTTTTGGTTTTTCGAGACAGGGTTTCTCTGTATAGCTCTGGCTGTCCTCGAACTCAGAAATCCGCCTACCTCTGCCTCCCAAGTGCTGGGATTAAAGGCATGCGCCACCACGCCCGGCTACTTCTTCTCTTTCTTAGCCCGCCCCCACCCTCTTCCTGTCTGTGGCAATGCTGTGATCTGGCCCAGAACCTGGAACAGTGAGTGTGGTGCCGGAGCCCTTTTTATTTTCATTAATGTAACTCACTGAAATTCACAGAAAACTTTAATAGAAAGTTCATTCTGAAAAACTTTTTTAGTATATTAAGCACTGACAAACTCTTTTCCTGTGGTGGCACATGAGTCTAACGCAGCACCTGGGAGGTAAAGGCAGGAAGCTCAGGGATTTACTGCCAACTTCTAGGCTACACGGTGAGTTCAAGGCCAAGCTGGGCTACAGAGACTGTCTCCACAAAACCAGAACAATCTTTCCAAAGCCCTGCTCCTGATTCCCAACTCAGGGCCCGACGGGTCAGGCAGCTGAAAGGATACTGATGACAAAC
This sequence comes from Mus minutoides, assembly GCA_902729485.2. Taxonomy (NCBI): domain Eukaryota; kingdom Metazoa; phylum Chordata; class Mammalia; order Rodentia; family Muridae; genus Mus; species Mus minutoides. Next base: position 22,645 of record CACVCL010028547.1, read on the forward strand.
ATTCCTCCACCACTGTCGCCAGACTTTCCAATAAATTCTAGCTGTTAAAAAGAAAGAGAGTGAACAGTGTTAACAGCATAATTCTCTTTCCCCTGGGGCAAATCTGGTCAAGAGTCTGAAGCAGGTAGCTTTCCTGTTGGGTGAAGGGACTTTGTCTGGGATGGCTAAGTAGACAAGAAGGCTATAGGAGATAAACTGTGATCAGACTAAGGGGGCAAGAGACTTACCGGGTCATCTGCCAGCAGCGTGAGGTACTGATCAAGAACCTGCTTAGAGATGTTATATCCGACGGGCAGGGACCTGAAAATCTGTAGGACAGAAGGAGATGCTGGAAACGGGCCCAGGACGCAGAATTGCTAAATGTGACTGAAACAAGATGTCCTAAGTTTAGATTTCAAGAACATAAAAGTATTTAAGAAATATTCATGGGCTAGAGAGATGGCTCAATAGTTAAGAACACTGACTGTTCTTGCAGAGGTCCTGAGTTCAATTCCCAGCAACCACACGGTGGCTCCCAACCATAGTAATGGTATCCAGTGCCCTCTTCTGGTGTGTCTGAAGACAGCTACAGTGTATGCAGATACATAAAATAAATAAATCTTTAAAAAAAAAAAAGTTCATAGTATCATTGTTTGTAAGAGTAAAACAGGCCAAGAGGGCTGCATACCTTTAATCCCAGAACGTGGGAGGCAGAGGCAGGTAGATCTCTGTATTTGAGGTCTAGCCTACATAGTGAGCTCTAAACAGCCTGTGCTACACAGTCAGACCCTGACAGAAACAGAGTAGAATGAGAAATAACCCAAGTACCCAATGATAAGTAATTAATTCAAGTAAACTACAACCAAGTGTATATACCTGTAATTAACACCAGCTACCCCAGAGGCTAGGGGAGGAAGACTGTGGGTTACTGCGTAGCTATAGCCTCCAAAGGTAAACATTCCACTCTGGAGGGAGGCTTCTAAGACTCTGGAAGCTAAAACTTATAAGGCTCAAGAAGCTCATGAAATTTACAAGGGCCAAGAATTCAGAAAGTTAGGTCTTTGATCACAGCACTAAGGAGACAGAGGCCAGCCTGGTCTACAGGGCAAGTTCGAGGCCAGCAGAGATCCTGTCTTTAAAACAAACAAATCAATCAAAAAAAAAGTTAAGAAATAATATAAAATATAATAGCAATATTTAAGCAAGTATAATTATAAAAGCAATAGAAATGTGATGTTGCTGGGCAGTGGTGGTGCATACCTTTAGTCCTAGCTCTTGAGAGGCAGAGGCAGGTGGATTTCTGAGTTTAAGGCCAGCCAGGTCTACAGAGTGAGTTCCAGGACAGCCAGGGCTACACAGAGAAACTCTGTCTCGAAAAAACCAACCCCCTCCCCTCAAAAAAAACCAACCAACCAACCAAACAAACAAACAAACAAAAGAGTAATGTTTAAATGCCAAGACTTTGATCAGAATCCAAACATTTATATAGTGTAAGATAGCCTTTATCAGAGCTTGTACTGTTGCCCAGCTTGGCTTTGAACTCCTGAGCTCGGGCAGGCAATCCCCGCAGCCTTAGTAGGATTCTAGGCATGTGCAAGTACACCTGGCTATTAGATTCTTTTTTTTTTTTTTTTTTTTTGGTTTTTTGATACAGGGTTTCTCTGTATAGCCCTGGCTGTCCTGGAACTCACTCTGTAGACCAGGCTGGCCTCGAACTCAGAAATCTGCCTGCCTCTGCCTCCCGAGTGCTGGGATTAAAGGTGTGTGCTACCATGCCCGGCCCTAGTTTTTTGAGATAGTGTTTCTCTGTGTAATCTTGGCTGTCTTAGAAAATGCTTTGTAGATGAGGCTGGCCTTAAACTCAGAGACCTACTTCCCTTTACCTCCTAAGTGCTGGGATTAAAGGTATGTGTTACCACACCTGACTTGCTTTTATTTGTTTATTTTTTATGTGTATATATGTTTTGCCTGCATGACTGTAAGTGTATCATGTATGTGCGGTGTCCAAGGAAGCCAGGAGAGAAAGATCCCTTTGGACTGGAGTTACAGACAGTTGTGAACTGCCTTGTATGTGCTGAGAATTGAGCCTGAGTCCTCTGGAAGAGCAGCCAGTTCCCTTAATTGCTGAGCCATCTCTCTAGTCTCCATGGCTTAGCATTTTTAAAAGCTGGATACTAAGGTGGTCAAACATTTCAGTGCTTAACATTCTCGAGATTTAGCTCAGTGGTAGAGCATTTGCCTAGCAAGCACAAGGCCCTGGTTCTGTCCTTAGCTCTGGAAAACAAACAAACAAACAAACAAACACCCAAGGTAACTGGCACCTACAAGTCATGTCTAATAACTGCTATAATGCCTACGCCTAGCAGAAAGCTAGCACAAAAACAGGAAGATATAAGCTAAAGCAGGCATGGCAGTGCATACCTCTAAGCTCAGCAGTAGGGAGTTCCAGGACAGCCAGGGGCTACACAGAAAGTTCAAAACAAAACAACTCTCCCCAGAAAGAAACCAGAAGCATACCTCATTGGAGGACAGTGGCTGAGTATACGGGGCACTAGAGGGAGTGGTGATCTCACTCATCCGGAGCATTGTCCGCACGATCTCGCTGCTTGTCTGAAAAACACAGACAATTCAGAAAACCCTTCACTGCCTCTGGCCCTGGCCCTGAGCCAGTGGTTACATCTGACATCCATCTTAATGACGGACCTTGTCCCTTGCTGATCACTGGCTGGCCCACTTGGATATTACCTGGTCCATTCGGTTTGCCACTGCGCTCACAATTGCTTGGTCACGGAAGTGCTGGTGGAACCTGTCGAGGTTGACTTGCCAATATATCCCATCATCTGGTGGGGGCTGGGGAGAGGAGGATAGAGAGGCAGTGAGATGCAGCACCAGGCACCCCCAGGGCGCTCTGCTGGTTTTGTTTACAGGGTAAAGCTCCACTTGTTTTGTCACACTGTAGCAATTAAATGGGTTAGAAACAAGCATTCAAGAGTGTAGATTGGTGTGTCCCAATGAAGTCTAACTTCAGGTTCCAGGAAGTCACCTTCTTCCTTGGTTAATTCTTCTCCATTACTCTCCAATCTCTCATTTGACACCTTCTTTCCTCTAATAGAGGCCAGAACTCATTCAACTTTGTGCAAGTATCTTCACTATCCCCTACTTTCCTTCTTCCCTCTCTCCAGGAGAACCTTTGTCCTTTTACCTAAGGGCAAGGGCCATGCTGCTGTTTGAGATCATGTCATCCTCCTGGGCCTCAGGCTCCAGGCCCTTTGCTTCCTGTCCTCTGAGGCCTCAGGGCTCCTGCACTGCTCTGCTCACCAGCTTTTACCCTGTGCAAATCACCACTTCTCCTTCCACCCCAAGCTTCCCCGCTTCCTTTCCCTCCTCTGCGGTCCTGCCGCAGCAGGCCATCCTGGCTATCTGTGCCCGCTCTGGCTTTGCTCAGCCACCTCTCTGTGAAACTTCAGTTGTTACTGGAATTCCAGTCCCACCGCTGTCCTCAAGGGCCTCCTTGTGGCTTGGAGGATACTTTCCAGGCCTGATCTTATTTGACTGTTTCAGTGACATAATAGGACATTTTCTCAATTTACCTCCTTAAGTACAGGGACTAAAGCTTTGTGACACAGCAGGACCAGCTAAATATCTACTTTTCTTTGTTGTTGTGAGAAAGTCTCTCTACATAGCCCTGGCTGTCCTGGAATGTACTATGTAGACCTCAAATTCACAGAGATCACCTGCCTCTGCCTTCTGAGTACTGGGGTTAAAGGTGAGCACCACCATATCTAACCAAAAAGATTCATCTTTTTATGTCTGTGTGATTGTGTACATGCATGTGTCTGCACCGGGGTCATGCTTGGTGCCTGTGGATCCACAAGAGGATGTAAGATCCCCTAGAATTGGAGTTAGGGTGTTTAGAACTGAAATTTGGGTCATCCTTTTAACTGCTGAATCATCTTTCTAGCCCTACAAGATTTTTAAAAAAATTCATATTATGTATATGTGTCTGCCACATGTGTGCAGAGACCCTGAGATGGCCAGAAGGTGTTAGATTTCTTGGAGCTGGAATTACAGACACAGGTGTTAGGAACCACACCTTGGTCCTCTGGAAGAAGAGGAGGTACTCTTTTTTTTTTGGATTTTCGAGACAGGGTTTCTCTGTATAGCCCTGGCTGTCCTGGAACTCACTTTGTAGAGCAAGCTGGCCTCGAACTCAGAAATCCGCCTGCCTCTGCCTCCCAAGTGCTGGGATTAAAGGTGTGCGCCACCACGCCCGGCTGAGGAGGTACTCTTAACTGCTAAACCATCTCTCAAGATTGTAGACATCTACTTTCATTTATTTTTTGAGATAGGATCTTTCCTATCTCCTGGGCTTGAACTTAACAAGTAGGCCAAGATGGCTGATGAGCACCAGGGACGTTCCTGTGAATTTGTGTTAGGCCTGAAGATTAATCAAGTCTGATAGATCATGTTTGTAGATTTTAATACAATCTCACCTTTGTTTGTTTTATTTTTTTTTGTAAGATAGGGTCTCATGAAGCTCAGCTGGCATAAAACTTATTAAATAATCGAGAGTCACAATGAACTCTGGATCTTCCTGCCTTTACCTTCCAAGTGCTAGGATTGCGGGCATTTATCACTACCCATCTAGCTAAAAAGTACTTCTGGCCACTAAATAGGTAAGAATGCTGGGAGGGAGACCCCTGAGGAGAGTTCTGGAGAAGTACTGCCAACAGATGATAGAGAGTCAGGAGGCAGGAGAGATGGATCAGTAGTTAAAGACATTTGCTGTGCAACCATAAGGACCTGAGTATGGCTCCTAGCATTCACGTAATAAGCCAGATATGATCTCATACCTGACTGTAATTTCAGCACTGTAAGGGAAAAGGATTGTTAGGAGTTGATAGCTTAGCTAAAAAACCCCATTTGTTTGTTGTTCTTTGGGGAACAGGGTTTTATGTAGCCTAGGCTGGCTTTAGACTTACTTTGTAGTCAAGGATAACTTCTTGTCTCTACCTTCTGAGTCCTAAAATTATAGCTATGTAGTGCCATTTCTGGCTTGTTTTGTTTGAGACAGGGCCTCACTATGTATCCCTGGTTATCCTGGAACTCACTCTGTAGTCCAGGCTAGCCTCCAGCTCACAGAGATCTGCTAGTTTCTGCCTCCCAAGTATTGCAAAGTTAAAGGCATAGGTCATCACACTGGGCACCATTTCTGCTTCTATTTGCTTCTGGGGAATCAAACCCAGGGCTTCTTGCACGCCACAAGCAATTTACCAATTGGGCTACATCCCCAGCCAAAGGCCCCTCCCCCTCCTTTGTTGTTGTTTTCTGAGACAAGGTTTCACTATATAGCCTTGGCTGGTCTGGAATTCACTGTTAGTGGTTCTCCACCTTCCTAACACTGTGACCTTTTAATACAGTCCCTTGTGTTGTGGTGAGCCTCAACCATAAATTTATGTTCGTTGCAACTTCAGAACTGTAGTTTTGCTACTGTTATGAATCATAATGTAAGTATTTGTATTTTCTGATGGTCTTAGGTGATCCCTGTAGGCTGTTTAGCCCCAAAGGGATTGTGGCCCAAGGGCTGAGAAGCACTGTACTATGTAGAGCAGGCTGGCTTTGAACTCATAGAGATCCTCCTGCTTCTGCATCCCAAGTGCTGGAGTTAAAGGGATGCACCACCACACCCAGCCCTGCTTTCTCTTTTGAATAAGTTAGTACAACTATTTAGTGAAATACATTAGGGCTCAGAAGGGAAATGGAGCACTCCTTCCATGAAAGTGCCCCGGACTCCCAGGGTTCTCACTGATCCTCAGTATAAAGGGGGCAGGAGAAGTGGGCAGAGACAGCAGGAGCACTCTGTCCTCATTGGTCTGCCCCTGAGCAATGGACTGAAGTTCATAATCCTACTACTTCTTAGCCAGGGACATTTAGGTTCTGTCTGAACTTGTTATCTGAGGGCTATTTATGGATTGCTCTAGGGTGAGGACTGCTTATCAGGAAGCCACATTACCTCCTTGTTATCTGTGTATCTTGGTTTCTTGGCCTTGGGCTCTCCAGTAGTATCTTCCTCAGATGATCTCCTCCTCTTACCTTTTCCTGCCAAATAAAATAACTGAACAATTAGACTATATATATCATATGATGGCAGGAAGCAAAGCTGGTGCTCCCTCAGCTTAAAGACATCTACAGCTGCCTGTTTTAGGTGCTGTTTAGGAGGCTGAGGAGCTATAAGAAATCTGAGCCTGTGGCTTCCCTGCTTCCCGTCTGAGCTGCCCTCCTTTGCTCAGGTTGGAGAGCACATGCCCTGCAATGTCCTGTTTTCCTGGTCCTCCCCTCTCCAGCCTTCTCCCAGGCTTCTCGGATCTTTGCTCACCTTGCTGTGACTCTGACCTTTTACCTTCTCTAATGCTCTATTTCCATTCCATTCCATTCCATTCCTTTCCTTTTTTTTTTTTTTTGGTTTTTCAAGACAGGGTTTCTCTGTATAGCCCTGGCTTTCCTGGAACTCATTTTGTAGACCAGGCTGGCCTCAAAGTCAGAAATCCGCCTGCCTCTGCCTCCTGAGTGCTGGATTAAAGGGGTGCGTCACCACGCCTGGCTCTATTTCCTTTTCTTACTACACACCAGTCCTAAAAAATACCCATCTTCTGTCGCTTCACTGGGTAGGTCCTACTTCTGCTTTAAGACTCAGATCAAATTCCACTTTCTCAGAAAAACATAAGCCTTCACTCCCTGCACAAATCCAGTCTTTCCTTACATTTTGTTTTGTTTTGTTTTTTGAGACAGGGTTTCTCTGTATAGCCCTGGCTGTCCTGGAACTCACTCTGTAGACCAGGCTGGCCTCAAACTCACAAATCCACCTGCCTCTCTGCTTCCCAAGTGCCCGGATTAAAGGCATGTGCCACCACACCCAGCTCTTCCATAGTTCTTATCAAGTACATATCTTTTTTTTTTCCTTCCAATTTTAATGTACATTGGTGTTTTGTCTGCATGTGTGATGGAGTCAGATTCCTTGGAACAGGAGTTACAGACAGTTGTGAGCTGCCATGTTGGTGCTGGGAATTGAACCTGGGTTGTCTGGAAGAGCAGCCAGTGCTCTTAACCACTGAGCCATCTCTTCAGACCCCGTATAACATATCTATGTGGCTGATTAATGTCTCCTGGGCAGGGATCATAGCTTTTACATTATTACATACTACAATGACTGGCACACAGCAAGGAACTGGTAAACAATCAAGATGTTCATTCACATAACAATCAGTGAAGAATCCCCAATTAAGGCAAATCAATTTTAGGATGTAAATTCCTTACCTATCAAGCTCAGTTTGGGAACTAGGTACATGTCCTTTTCGTTAATGACAAGGGTTGGGGCGGGTGGCGGCGGCCCAGGGTCAGAACTGTCAGTGTCAGGAACCAGGGGACAGCGCTGTACAAAGTGAGTGTCTGCCAGTCGCACAAATGCATTTGATACCTCAGCGTAGTCCATGGTCTTGCCATCTGTAGAACAGGAGGAATGAGGGAGGCGAGAGGGCCCAAGACAATGGAGCAGCTAACAGACCTCTGGCTTTGCTAAGAGCTTAGATCCCGTACTGACCCTCCATGGTCTCTGTGAGTCGGTCTGCTACTTTCTTCACAACAGCTGACATTGTCATTTTGCCATTCAGCAGGAGTTCCTCAACAATCAGCTCTCCGGTGTCACCATACAGCGTTTTGGTAGTATAGATGTACCGGGGATACCTAAGCATCCGCAGTACCCGGCTGCACTGGGCTTCATACTCCACCACACCGCGCTTGTGCACATGATAGATGACCAGGTTATGGTGAATGAGGACACAAAGGGCTTTTTTCACCTAGATAGGACCCAAAAGAAAGACAGGAGAGACCTGACGCTATATGGCTCCCTACTGCTGGCAACACGACACACCTCCCAGAGCCTAGTAAGGGACAGATCACCAGCAGAGTCTAGTGGATCTCTTTCTAATTTTTTTTAAGCAACCGGGCCTGAGTTGAAACAACAGGACCTGCCTTTTGTTTGCCCTGAGAACCCCTATGTTTAGAGTATAGTGTCTGCAGCCAAACTTATCCCCAGGTTCCAGGATAGGAGACCTGGGGCCCATGAGCAGCAGAACTTGTTGTGGCAGCCATCTAGGCCAGTTCCCACCATGACAGGGCAGGGACTGAATTTGACTTGACTGCATATAAAATCTTACTTCTTCTGCGGGTTAGTGTAGCTAATGTCAGTGCAGGAAATCAAGAGGATTCTTTGCTATGGTGTTCCTATTATGTTTGATCTTTATTTTTCTTCTAGTTTTCTGTTTTGAATCTGGGTCTCATGGAGCCCAGGGCAGCCTTACACTTGTTATGTAGCTGAGGGTGACCTTGAACTTCCCAGCCCCTCCTGTCAAGTCCTGGGATCATAAACACACCCAGTTCTATATAGTGTTGGAGATCAAAGCAGGACATTCTATATGCTATGCAGTGTAAATGGTCTTTGCTACTTTGTGGGTTCTTCTTTTTCCCACCCTTGATACTCCCTTCCCACTCCCATCCCCACCCCTGGTTTCAACCCCTAACACTACATAGGAGAGAAACGAGGAGTTAGGAAAATCCCTGAGCTGGGCGTGGTGGCACACGCTTTTAATCGCAGCACTTGGGAGGCAGAGGCAGGTGGATTTCTGAGTTCGAGGCCAGCCTGCTCTACAAAGTGAGTTCCAGGACAGCCAGGGCTGCACAGAGAAACCCTGTTTCGAAACCCCCCACCCCCCAAAAAAGGAAAATCCCTGAATTTAATTTCTTTCATTTCTTCTTTGACCGCAACTACTAGTAAATCACAACTTCCCTAAATGACCAACAACCAGCGAACCCACATATTGGGGGTTTATACACCCTCTGAAAAGTTCCCAGAATCCCAGACATTGCACAATCACAGAAACTATCTATAGCTGGCAAATCCATGCCTCTGCTAGAACATGAGGCAAACCCTAGACAGTCTGAAGCAGCCCCATATCTGCATACTTGGGATTAAAACAAAAAAAAATATTCTTATAATATTTTTGTATTTTTAAAGAAACCCAAATCCTCAAACTGTCACTACAATGTAGTCACTCTGCCAACTGAGCTACATCCTTGGCCAGGATGGGCATCACAGTTTACTTTTTTCTATCACTTTATTCCTTAAAGGCAGTACTCCACCAGTAGACTTACTGTGAATAAACAAGTGTGGCGTGGGAACAGCCAAGACGAGCTAGGAACACCATAAGCGGCAGTACACAGGGACTAAGTACCACACCCCATCCTACCCACCGAGGTACTGATCACAGGGCAGGCTGTCTCCTACCCACCGAGGTACTGATCACAGGGCAGGCTGTCTCCTACCCACCGAGGTACTGATCACAGGGCAGGCTGTCTCCTACCCACCGAGGTACTGATCACAGGGCAGGCTGTCTCCTACCCACCGAGGACTGATCACAGGGCAGGCTGTCTCCTACCCACCGAGGACTGATCACAGGGCAGGCTGTCTCCTACCCACCGAGGACTGATCACAGGGCAGGCTGTCTCCGTTTATACTTTCTAGGGGAAGGAGTACTCCTGTTCAAAGGTACTTGAAGGAAATGAATTGAAGAAGTTGAAGAGAGCAGACTCTCTTATCTAAACATACCTGGTCCAGTGAGGCTTTTGTGTCATGGGCAATTACTCTAAGTGGCTGGCTTCCAGTTCTGACTAGGTGGACTCCAATTTTTTCTACAATCTCACCAAAATGCTCTTGCAGCAACAAAGAGCACAGCTTAATCTCTGCTTGAGTCATTGTTCTTAGAGCCTAAGAACTAGGAAAGAACAATATAAATTCACATATTTTTTTCTAGAGGGCAACTTGACAATATATATCAAACCCTTTATATTAAGGCCTATATTTGCCTTAATATTTATAAATTGGGATCCTTTGTTCCAAGGATGTAGTAAAAAACATGCCACGAGTTCTCTTCACAATACTGGCATTGACATAAACAATCTAGCATCTATTAATAAATTATAGTATAACCTTAAGAGAGTATACTATGCCAACATTTAAAAATGACTTTGTACAATATAACTACCATAAAATATTCCTAATGTGCTGTCATTTAGTAATTGCAATGGTCAGATATGATGGTGTACACTGCCTGTAATTCTAGCACGCAGGAGACCAAAGTCAAAGAATCAATAGTTCCAGGTCAACCTGGGGCACAAAATGAGTTCAAAGCCAGCCTGTGTTATATAGCAAGACTCTGGTGGGTAATACACCCACCACCCACCAAAACAAAGAACTAGAAAACTAGAGATCAAATTTGTTTTCTAAAGCCAGGTATGGTAGTGCAAGCCTATAGTTCCAGCACTTAGGAATTGGAAGTATGAGGGTCATGAGTTCATGGTTACATATTGAGTTCAAAACTGGGCTGGCTACATGAGATCCTATCTTAAAAAAAAAAGGCAATATATATATGCCATTTATTTTAATGGGAGTATATGTGTATGTGGTTTGTGGTTCCAATAATCTTTAAAGACTGGATTCATCTCTGTATTCCCAGAACTAAAGCTAGAAAACTATCATAAACCGAAGGCCAGCCTGGACTACATAATAAATACCAAGCAAATCTGGTCTAGAGTGAGACCTTTAAAAGCAAAGGGGGAGGGAAAGTGCGAATAACTTTCTGTCACAGATACAAAGACCTAAGGCTCATGACCCAGTGGCGGTACAAAGTACCATTCCCAAGCCATAAACCACGACTTAGATAGAGAAAGTAAAAAAGAGCTTCTTAACAGGGTATTTCAATTAGGAGATGAAGTTATGTTCCATTGAGAACCATATTAAAATTTTACATCATGGGACACAAGCTCTTTCGAAACTAAATTTTTGTCCCTCTTGCCACAGTGTCGCAGAGAAGACTATTTCACTTAGCCACACGTCTTTGGAGAAACATCCTTAGACCAGTTGCCATCCTTGAATGCATTTCCTGGCTCCTCTTCCTTCATGCAAGTTTCTGTTCCAGACTTTGTTTCTTGGCCCTGACTCAGGGCCTCCTCATTCCGGCAGTGTTTTCACTAACCTCAGGGTCAGGGCTAATTTAGAAGCTCCAAATGTTGTCCTCCCGAAGCCAGCAGCCTCAGCTCATGAGCAACCCATCGCCCCTTCTTGGAAGTAGAGCACCATCCAGGCGGACGCGGAAGGGTCAGAGCACGGACCGCTCTAGCCGACAGTGTCGGTGGTTTCCGGGGACGCTCTTTCTCTCCTCTCGTTGGAAGGCTGGAGGACCGGCCAGGGGCTGTCTGAGGTGCCGGCGGGCGGGCTCTCCTCTGCTTCTGGTGCTGGGAGGCGGGCCTCGGGTCGCGCGGACGCTGGCGGGCGGGCCTCTGGGGGCCGGGCGGACTCACGTGACCCTTGCGGGCCTCCGAGCGGCGGGACGCGCAGAGGAGGCGGTGACGGCGGTGGCGACCGCAGCACGAGAGGTAGCGGCCTGGGGAGGGACCGCCGGCCGCCCTTTCGGACATCCTCGGCGGAGGCGAAACATGGCGGAGGCCTCGGCGGCGGGGGCGGACGCGGGCTCCGCTGTCGCCGCGCACCGTTTCTTCTGCCACTTTTGTAAGGGCGAGGTCAATCCCAAACTACCGGTAAGAGCCCCTTGTGTCCCGCGCTCCGGCGCCGCGTAGGTCCTTGGCTCCTAGGGCTGGAAACCGGGTCTTAGGCTGCCCGCGCACCCGTGATTCCCTTGACACCGGTGTCCTCGGTACCTGCTGCCCGCTGTCTCCGGGCACTGGTCGCAAACCCTAGGCATCAGGGCCAGGGTCCTGCTTAGCCCTCATTTCCGCGGCGTCTCCAATCTGCCCCTCATTTCGCTTCCGCTCTTTAATACCACCCCCCATCTTTTTTTTTTTGTCTTTTCGGTGAATTCTCAGGCAAATCTGCGCCCAGTTTGCTTGCAGTCCCCTTCCTTGCCTTTTCGCGATGACCTGTACTCTTTCCGTTTTTGCTCTCACCTACTCTTTATTTTTCCTCCCACTTCTCAACCAGATCCTCCCTCTTCTGCATCCTCAGTGAGCCGAAATAGCACATTGCTGAGGACTCCATAGTAGGTTTTGTTGAAGTACAGAAAAAGGAGGTTTGGAAGCTAACAGGGAAGAGGGAGATTTTGTTCTTCAGTGGTTTTTGGGTTCTTGTGAAAGTGAAAATAGCAGTGTACCAATGACTTGCAGACTGCGCTCCCTGTTGCTATTGAAGGAAATGGCTTTGGGAAGAAGGTAGGACGTACTGTTTCAACTTATTTTGGATATCACGTTGCCAGTGTCTTTAGCTCCACTTTTCTAGCCCACCCCCTCCATTTTTTTTTCCTGTCCAGGGAAACAAAAAAAGAACAGAATGTTGGGACTGCTTTTTCTGATATAAAATTGGTTCTGCCAGGCTGTCAGCCAATAGAGAGGTAGGGCTATGCTTTAAGAAAAGGTTTCTGCAGCATGCTAGCCAGTGCTAGCGCCCCCAATTATAAGCCTTTTTCCTGTTTGGTGGCGAGATTTCTTAAAAGGAGTGGCTATGTCATAATTTATTTTATAATCACGGTATCTTGAATACATGGTTATCTTTCTGTTTTTTTGTTTGCTTTTTGCACCAAGGTCTCACCATGTAGTCTTGGCTGTCTTGGAACTTGCTTATTTGGATCAGGCTGGCCTAGAACTCACAGAGGTCTGTCTGCTTCTGCCTTCCTAGGGTTGGGATTAAAAGTGTGCACCGCCATTTCTGGCTTTGAATGCACTCTTGAGAGAAGGCCACCTAAGTTTCTGTGTCATAATTAGCTATATTTACTGTGGATTGGTTTCATTTGCTGCCTTTGCTGTATGCTGATGTGCTGTCTGCCATATTTCAATTTGGGAAAGAGTGTATACCTTATTTTTTTCCCCAGCATATATTAGAACTCACACTCTAGAGAGGGAGTCTGGAATTCAGCCACTGTGTGTGTAAGATCAGTGAAATGTTATTGAATGTGATGGATGCCCTGTTTAAAACATTAGCCCTTGGATCTGTAAGTGTGCACTCAAGGATTTGCCTTTCAGAGTGAGAAGACATAATGTAAATGTCTTTTTCCTTTTCTCACCTGAAGTCTTCACTTCAAAAGGATGATTTGGTTAAGGCTTTTTATTTTTAGGTTGTTTTTTTGTTTGTTTGTTTGTTTTTAGAGACAAAGTTTCTCTGTGTAGCCCTGGCTGTCCTGGAACTCACTTTGTAGACCAGGTTGGCCTGGAACTCAGAAATTGGCCTGCCTCTGCCTCTCGGGTGGTAGGATTAAAGGTGTGCGCCACCACGCCCGGCTTTTTTTTTTTATATATTTTTATGAGACTTAGATGAATGGATGATCTTTGGTGGTTTGTTTGTTTGTTCGTTTGTTTTTAACTCTGACTCATTGCTTGTTAAGCCTGACTTGTAAGTTGAAGCTTATCAGTGAGTAATATAACCTAAGGCTGCCTGCAATAGACAGGGTTCTCTACGGGATGCCCTAGCGGTGTGTGAAAGCAGATGTGGTCTTGTTCTTAAGGACTGCAGTTTTAGGTTTTTTTTTTTTGAAAGACAAGGCAAATATGGAAAAATTAGCAATCACCATGTGTTGTTTAAGGATGGGGACAAGTTCTGAGAAATACAGTTAGGTGATTTTCATCCTTGTGCAACCTTTGCAGAATCTACTTAGATAAACTAAAATGGATGCAGTGTCACTCGCAATGTAGGTTTGAGGACTGACCTAGGCCTTTGTACTTGTTAGGTAAGTAAGAGCTCTATCACTAAACTGTCTTATATAGTTCAGGTTAGTTTTGAACTCAAGAACCTCCTGTCTAAGCTTCCTGTTACTGGAATTATAGGTAACACCCCTATACTCCAACCCCAGCAACCTGATTATTAGTGGAATTACCCTGTGTAGTCTATCTGAAGTCAGTGATTCACAGAAAGGTTATACAGTACACGGCAGCAAAATAAATGAGGACAGATAATAATACATGGTTTCAGTTTCAGAAAGGAAGACATGGTTGCATGGGTGTTGTTGGAGACCTATTACATATGAGGTGGATGGAATTAGATTGAATTTTCAAGGACAGGTATAATTCAGTTTGAGAATATGCAAGGCCAGGAGGAATTGTAGTTACGGACTATAACACGTTTGATATGAGAACATCCTGGAACAGCTAAATCTAACTATTTGAGTTTAACATATTATCTTCCTCTTTTCAGTTTTTATTTACATTTGTTTATTGTTTGTGTTTATGTGTATGAATGTGTACCATAGTGCCACTGTAAAGGTCAGAAGACAGCTTTTGGATGTTAATTCTCTCCTTCCACCACATGGATCTTGTGGGGGTCAAACTCTGGGGGGGTAGGCTTGGCAGCAAGTGCCTTTCCCCAGTGAGCCAGCTCCGTCTCGCATGATTTTCATGGAGTCTGCTGCTTTAGCAGTTTTTAACGTCTATGTTACTTGCAGTCACTGTGGTGTTCAGTAAGTGGCTAATCAGTGTTGTTCTGTGTTTTCAGGAAAAGGTGTGATAAGGTCAGACTTACTGTTCTTTCCTGAGACAGGGTCTCTAGGTAGCCCTGGCTGTCCTGAAACTAGCTCTGTAGCCTGGACTGGCCTCCAACTCACAGAAAAAAATCTTGCCTCTGCCTCCCAAGTGCTGGGGTTAAAATAAAGGTGGGTGCTACTGTGTCCAGCTGTTTTTTTTTTTTTTTTTCCTGAGACAGGGTTTCTCTGTGTAGCCCTGGCTGTCCTGGAACTCACTCTGTAGACCAGGCTGGCCTCAAACTCAGAAATTTGCCTGCCTCTGCCTCCCAAGTGCTGGGATTAAAGGTGTGCTCCACCAGGCCCGCCCGGCCAGCTGTTGTTCTTTGAGACAATTTTTTACTGCATAAGCCTGGTTGGCCTAAAACTCAATATGTAGGCCAGGCTGGTCTTGAACTCAGAGATCCTCTTGCCTCTGCCTTACTCCAGTGCTGAGGGTAAAAAGGTGTGTGCCACTATCCCTGGCCAGATTTAGTTTTGATTTATGTGGGAACTAGTGGCTTTTAATTTTGTTTCATGGGCATTTTAAATCTGTAATCTCAGGCAGTTATCTTGGAAATGTTTATCAGAAAAAACAGGTCAGTTAAGTGTACTGTTCAGTACAAATTTGTCTGTGATTGGTAAACCGACTCAACTGACTCAAACATTGGTAACATGATCTTCATAGGATTATTTCTATATAGGACACATGGAAGGTTTTTTTTTTTTTTTTTTTTTTTTTTTTTAAATTTTTTTTTTTTTTTTTTTTTTTTTTTTTTTTTTTTTTTTTTTTTTTTTACAAATCTACTTTTATTTATTTACTCTCCATTAGTTTAAATCTGGGATGGGTACAGCATCACATGGATTCTGTGTCCAATGGCCTTTGCAGGAAGGTTGCTTCGGAATTTGGCTCAAACCATACCACTGTTTCTGTGGGCCCGAGTTACTTTTCTCCAGATCACTCTGGTTTTGTTTGGTTTGCCTCCAAGAGTCACTATATAGTTTTTTGCTTTATACACATAAACACATCTCTTGCCTAAGTAGAACTCTGTTTCATCTCGGGCATAAACGCCTTCAATTTTAAGAAGAGCCGTGTGCTCTCTTTGGTTCCGGAGACCTCGCTTGTAGCCAGCAAAAATGGCCTTGCACCACAGCCTTCCAGACATACTTGCTGTTAGAAGTCCTATTCCCAGCAGGCCTCTGGCAGCCAGGTTCTCTGAGACGCCGGGTTGTGGGTTGTCTCAGTGAGGGATGGATCTAAGTGCACTCCAGCAATCGGGCCCCCTCATGGAAGTTTTTTTTTTTTTTTTTTTTTTTTTAAGATTTATTTATTTAATGTATGTGAGTACACTGTAGCTGTACAGATGGTTGTGAGCCACCATATGGTTGCTGGGATTTGAACTCAGAACCTTCGGAAGAGCAGTCAGTGCTCTTACTGGCTGAGCCATCTCACCAGCCCATGGAAGGTTTTTAAAAAGGTAAATTCTATTGTAGACTTGAGAATCTCATTGCAGGGACCCAGAATAAGTAGGCATGCATAATTCCATAAATTGGGTGAATGGTGTGGGGAATTTGACTGTTCTTTGAGGATAAGCAGACTCAATTTATCATGGATACAGTTTTTCATTGTCTTAACTGAGTTCACAACCCTAGTGGATACTGAGAGGACACTGACTCTTGTAATAGCTGGATGTCCAGAACCAGCACTTACTAATGTACTGACTGAACACCACCTTACATTAGCCTTTTCTTTGCTTTATGGAGTGAGTGGGCCTGTGGATTGAACTCCAGGTCTCAGACATGCTAAGTGAGTGTTCTGCAATTGAGAGTTTGTAAGGGTCACAGCCCTTGTTTCTTCTCCCTTCCCAATCTAGGGTGTTTTTGTCACCCCACCTCCCTCCATCCTTCCTTCCTTCCTTCCTTCCTTCCTTCTTTCCTTCCTTCTTTCCTTCCTTCCTTCCTTCCTATATGTTGGAGAGAAGAGTGGGAGAGGAGAGGAAGGGAGAGGGGAAGGGGAGGGGGAGTATCAGAGGAAGGGGGGCAGAGAGAGAGAGAGAGAGAGAGAGAGAGAGATTGATTGATTGATTCTGACATAGCTCAAGCTCGCCTCAAATTCTCTATGACCTTGAATTTCTGATACTCCTACCCCATCTCACAAATTGTAGGATATAGGTGTTAGATAAAGCATATGCTGTTGTTACGCCTTGTTTATGTGGTGCCCAGGGCCTATTCATGCCAGGCAAGCATTCCATCAACTGCACCTTTCTTGATATATTTTTAAGTACCGAAAGGCAAGTGCAGTAGCTTATCCAAATCTATCCCTGAAACTGCCCTTAGGTTTTGCTTATCATTTTTCTCTGAAGGCTACATGTGCCTAACTAACTTCAGGGATCATTACTTTGGACTGAGAATGAAGTATGCCTAATGCTATGTGGTCAGTCATGTGTCAGCTGAGGTCATTTTGTTTGGGAATGAATACTTCTCACTGCTCTTCCTCATCTCCCCTCTCTTAACTGGTTGTCTTTAATTTGTATGATCCCAAGAAGAGGACAGAAGATTACTTTAGAAATAAGGTACCATGGAATGAGGAAAAAGCATTAAAGGGAATTTACAAAGAAAAGTATATTCAGTAGCCCTATTACCTCCTTATGCCTCAAAGAGGACTCTAAATGAATCATGTAGGAATTGCACTACTAGATGAGTTTTCATATTTATGATGAAAATAATTCTAGCAAAAAGTGGTGAATAGCATACTTGGGATTAGGGTTGGGTATTTTTGTTTTGAGACAAGTGCTATGTAGATCTGGCTGTCCTGGAGCTTAATATGTAGATCAGGCTGGCCTTAAACTCACAGAGATCCTCCTGTATCTGCCTCCACAGTGCTGGGATGGTAGAGCTGCTCCCACATAGTTCATGTTTCTCTCTCTTTCTCTCTCTCCCCTTCTTTTGTGAGATAGAGTCTCACTATGTAGCTCTGGATGTCCTGGAACTTACTATGTAGAACAACAGACTGTCCTCAAACTCACAGAGATCTGCCTGCCTCTGCTTCCTGACTGCTGAGATTAAAGGTTTGCGTCACTATGCTCAGATCCAGATTGATAGGGTAGAATGACATTTTGTGTGTGTGTGTGTGTGTGTGTGTGTGTGTGTGTGTATCATCATATGATAGAAGAAATATTTGAAGGAAATTTCCAGAAGCTTTTACTTCATCTCACTATTTTATTGAGAGACAAATATGGGGCCAAAACTAATGGAGTTACTACACTACAGTGATGTACACAACCCCACACAGGAGTGTAAAGGTGTGCTTACTTCCACATACTATCAGTACCCCCATTCTTCTTTAAATTATGCTCTTTCAAGGTGGGATTTGATAGTGATAATTATGTAGCAGAGTAGCCTGCTTTGCATTTTGATGAGACTAATGTGGTTAAGTGTTTCATTGGAAATCCAGATGAAAGACAAGTCTAATTAAAGATTGCTGGGATGTTGTTCACCTCTGGCTCATCTAGAAGGGACTAGTGGGCTTCTCGCTTCCTAGTTCTCTGTTATATCATCTTCTTTTTTTTTTTTTTTTTTTTTTTTTTTTTTTTTTTTTTTTTTTTTTTTTTTTTTTTTTTTTTTTTTTTTTTTTTTTTTTTTGGTTTTTTCGAGACAGGGTTTCTCTGTGTAGCCCTGGCTATCCTGGAACTCACTTTGTAGACCAGGCCGGCCTCGAACTCAGAAATCCGCCTGCCTCTGCCTCCCGAGTGCTGGGATTAAAGGCATGCGCCACCACGCCCGGCTATATCATCTTCTTTGAGCTAATAAATGTCCTTTTTAGTAAGTAATGCTATCTCATTTGGCTTTTTCCCAGATACTTACCCAGGTATTAATCATTGTGTCGTACTTACAATGGCTCCGATGTAGGAAAACATTCTGATCATCTCATAATAAGGGGAGCTAAGTGGTGTACTTCTTCAAAAATTTATACTACTAAACTAGAGGAAAAATTATTGATTTGAGATAAATTTCAAAGATGCTAATCATTGGGTTACCTTAAACTCTATTATCTGTGACTTAAAATCTGTGCTGTCTATATGATTAGTATCTACCAGGGATAATGTTGGTGTTTTGAGAGGTTCTTTATATTTTGTTTAAAAATTGTTTACATTTATTTATTTATTCATTCATTTAGAGAGAGAGAGAGAGAGAGAGAGAGAGAGAGAGAGAGTGTGTCAGTGTGCTTATGCCATGGTGTATGTGTGGAGGTCAGAGGACAACTTGTAGGACTTAGTTCCTTCCTTCTATTATACAGGTCCTGGGGATCGATCTCAGGTTGTCAGATTTGGTGGCAAGTGTCTTTATATTTTGAGCAATCTTGCTGGCCCATAATTTATTTTTTTTGAGAGAGGGTCACATGTAGATTGGCTGCTTTCAAACTTATAGTGGTGAGTGGTCTAGAACTTCTTATCTCCTCCTGGGATTACAGATGTACTAATACCACTACCACTGATAGCACTCTGTGCTCTTTTGGGATCTTTAAGAAACGATAATAGGGGCTGGAGATACGGTTTAATGGGTAGAACTCCTGTCTAGTATGTGCAAGGCCTTGGGTTCAATCCCTAGTAACTTTAGTTGGATATAGTGCTATATGCCTGTAATCCCAGCATTTGGGAGGCAGGATAATCAGGAATGCAAAGTCATTCTTTGTTATGCAATGAGTTCAAGGTCAGCCTGGGACACTTGTGACCTTGTTCTTCCCCACAAGGCTCTAGTAAAAATAAATTAACTGCAGCAAGTGCATTCCTCATCCAGTCAAGAAATAATATTATTTTGTCTCCTGTGTATGTGTGTGTATGAGAAGTATGTGTGGACATGTATATCATGGCACATGTGTGATGGTCTGATGACACTTTTGGGAGCTAATTCATTCTCTTGTGAGTTTCAGGGATTGAATTCTGTTCATCAGGCTTGTGTGGCTTTAGACTCACTGTGTAACTCAGGATAACCTTGACCTTAAGGTCCTGTGCCGGGCTGGTGAGATGGCTCAGCGGGTAAGAGCACCCGACTGCTCTTCCGAAGGTGATAAGTTCAAATCCCAGCATCCACATGGTGGCTCACAACCATCCGTAACAAGATCCAGCGCCCTCTTCTGGAGTGTCTGAAGACAGCTACAGTGTACTTACATATAATAAATAAAATAAATCTTTAAAAAAAAAAAGGTCCTGTGCCTCCACCTCCACCACTCCCTCCTCGAGAGTAATGGGATTAGAGATGTGCTCCATTGTATTCTACTTGTTTATTTATTTAGACAGTGTTTCTTGCTGTAGTCCAGGTTGATCTGGAACTCATCTCAATATGTAGCCTAGGTTGCCTTGAACTCTTAGCAGTCTTCTTGTCTCTGTGTTAGGATTGCCCTTGCCTAGCAAATCTGTATTTTTGAGGGTGGGAGGTTAGTTATAGTCTCAATATTCTGATTAGCACATATGTGTATACTGGGAAATTTTGGAGGACTTTCTCAGTATGAGGAAGGAAAAGAAACCCTGTAAGTTGATTGCAAGTAAAGCTCCTTTGAGAGCATAAATGCTGACAGGATAGTCATACTTGGTGTTTCTCTATGGTCAGCTGGCTTTTAATGACCTTTACTCTTGTTCAGGTTCAGACAGCCACCTTGCAAGGAGAGCTGGGCTACTTCTTCCTCCTCCTCTTCCTCTTCTTTTTTTTTTTAAACATTTATTTTATTATATTATATGTAAGTACACTGTAGGGTTTCTCTGTGTAGCCCTGGCTGTCCTGGAACTCACTCTGTAGACCAGGCTGGCCTCAAACTCAGAAATCCGCCTGCCTCTGCCTCCCGAGTGCTGGGATTAAAGGCGTGCGCCACCACGCCCGGCTAGGAGATTCTTGAGCTTTTAGTTCTTTAACCTCTTCATTGAAAGGGTGAATTGATGTTATCAGTCTTCCTTTCAACACTGATTCTTCTTGTGATAGAAAGTGAATTTAGAGATACTGGTTAGAAGCTGCAGTTTGCTGCTGAGGGGTCTTTCCTCCACCTGGAAAGAGATAATGGGAGGCGGGCAGCTCCAGCAGCTTCTTTATTTACAATGTCTGATAGATAGCAGCAAGTTTTGGTAGTAGTTAGGCAGAAGCATTGGCAGGTGGCACCCTAATGTTACAGGTCCGCATGCCAGCTTGGGTGTTGGAATCCTTGGCTCTTTTCAGAAGGCCATTGTTGCAGAACTCAGATAAGATATCTGAGATTGGCCTTGGAGACTTCACAGCTCTCTGGAACTTTCTGGTGACTGGCACCTGCAGGTTTCCTCTCTGCTTCCTTAATAGCCATTACCAGCTTCCTGCTCTCCTGTGGTCTCTGCTTAAACTTCCCTTCCTTCTACTTTGGCTCCTCTTAAATTGTTTAGTTAGTTGTCAGTGGCTGTTGCCACTGTTAGGTACCAGCAGGTAGACAGCCAGGATGCATGAAGGGCAGTCCTGGGTACATATAGAGAGTTGTCTAGGAACTGGTACTGTGTGCAGCCAAGATTGCTTAGGTGCAGGTATCCCCTCCTACCAGGGCAGGATCTTGGTAGGTGAATGAGATCCCAAACAGAACCCCATGGACAGTACAGTGTGAATGCAGGTCTGTGGGTGCAGCCAGCGGTTCTGAGATCTCCTTAGGCAGGTGCTTCTTTGCCAGGGCCTCTGTCTCTGCTGTCTCTTCAGCTATGACAGAAGAATGGTTGTGGGTGTTTTGTACTGGAAAGCCAGACTCAGTGTGCTCAGAAACCAGGTATTGGTCCTGTTTAAGCAGACTGAACAGGAACCCAGGATTGGGGATCAGAAGCTGCTTGGAGCTGAGAGGTTTAAGGTTAAGGTTAACCTGGGAGTACAGACAGCACCCAGGTACAAGTTGCACTTCAGGCCCAGTGCCATGATTGTGTTGGTGCAGCTGCCAAGTCCTGTGCAACTCTCAGTGTACCGTACCCATGGATTGGCTTTGTCCATGGCTGCTTGCCCCTGCTTCTCTCCGGGCCAAGGATTCGTTTCTTATTATTCTTCATAAGTATGCTGTAGCTGACTTCAGACACACCAGAGGAGGGCATCAGATCTCATTATGGGTGGTTGTAAGCCACCATGTGGTTGCTGGGATTTGAACTCATCACCTTCAGAAGAGCAGTCGGGTGCTCTTACCTGCTGAGCCATCTCACCAGCCTCCATAATTTTTTTCTTAATTTGTTGGTAGCTCAAAGTTTTTTTTTTTTTTAAGATTTATTTTATTTGTTATATATGTAAGTACACTGTAGCTGTCTTCAGATACTCCAGAAGAGGGCGCCAGATCTCGTTACGGATGGTTGTGAGCCACCATGTGGATGCTGGGATTTGAACTTATCACCTTCAGAAGAGCAGTTGGGTGCTCTTACCCGCTGAGCCATCTCACCAGCCCCGCTCAAAGTTTTTTTTTTTTTTTGAAAAGATTTTAAAATTACATTTGCTTACTTATTGTATGTGTATGATACCTTTTTTTTTTTTAATTTAAATATACTTAGTTTATGTGTGTGAGTGTAGCGCATATGTATGTGTGCCATGTGTGTGATTGGTGCTTGCAGAGGTCAGAAGAAGGCATCAGATCCTCTGGAACTGGAGTTAGGAATGTCTGTGAACTGTGTGCATGTAGTACCCATGACTGCCAGAAGAAGGCATCAGATCCCTTGGGACTGGAGTTACAGATGGGTTCACTAGGAATCCAAGCCTAGGGTTTCTGGAAGAAACCAGTGTTCTTAACTGTTGAGTTCTCTCTCCAGCTACTTGATGTAGGGCAGGCTTATCTCAAGCTAGAGGGAATCATTGTTGCCTAGAACTAGAATTCTAGGTGTTTACCACCATAATGCTTTGATATGCACGTACACAGTGAAATGATAACCAGTCCTGCTTTGAGTAGTTTCAGATTCCTTACTTTTGATAGCTTAGGCTGTTCAGAAACATGGCTCAATTCTTATTTTGTGGTAAAGTACCTAAAATGAGGATATTCAGAAAAGTTCATTTTGTGTGCTTTTACTTCCCTAACTTCTATAATATATTTAAAAGTGTTCTTTTATAGAGCATATTTTTTTGTTTGTTTTGAGACAGTGTTTCATCATTAAGTAGTTCTGGCTATCCTTAACTTGTTATGAAGACCATGCTGTCCTTAAACTCAAAAAGATCTGCATGTCTTTGTCTCCCAAGTACTGGGATTAAAGACTGTGCTACCATACCTTTAAAGAGTAAAATTTACTCCGAAAAATGTCTTATATGTATACAACATGTGTTTTGGGGGTATTTGTTTTTGTTATTAAACATTTTAAATTTTTTTTTTCTGAGATAGACTTTCTCTGTGTAGTCCTGGCTGTCCTGGAACTCACTCTGTAAAGTTCAGGCTGGCTTTCAACTTACAGAGGTCCATCTGCCTCTCTTCCGAGGGCTGTGATTGCATGTGTGTGAGTGTCTTGCCTGCAAATGCATTGCTTGTGTGCCTGGTGTCCAGGGAGGCCAAAAGAAGGCATTGGATCTCCTGGAATGGGAGTTACAAATAGTTGTTAGCTGCTGTGTTGATGCGGGAAATTGAACATGGCTCCTCTGGAAGAGCAGCAACCAGAGTGATTAACTGCTGAGCCATCTCTCCAGTCCTCATGTATAATGCATTTTGATTTTATCCACCAACTACTACTTCTCTCCTACTTCCTCCAGGACCTTTTCATCTGATCTCCCTCCTAACTTCATGGTTTCTTTTATTATTTTTAGTGGTAGTGCAGTTAGTGCTGACCGTATGGTCATTAGCGTGGGCCATTCACTGGGGCATGGGCAACCTACTAGCAACCACATCCTCAAAAAAAGGTGACTTTCTCCTCAGCTGCTGTCATTTGCCAGTGGTTCCCCACCTCAGAGTTGGACCTCAGGAGTTCTTCCCTAGTCTATGCTGGAATAAAAAAAAAGATGTATACATTTACAAATTTTAAATGTGTATGAGTATTTTGTCTGCATGCCTGTGTAGAGGTCAGAAGAGAGTGTTAGCCCTCTGGACCTGGAATTTTAGAGGGTGATAAGTCACCAGGTAGGTGCTGGGAGCCAAACGCACATCCTCTGTAAGAGCAGTGTGTGCTCTTAACCACGGAGCCATTGTTCCAGCCCCCAAGATGGAATTTTGGTTGGCTTGGTCTTGTATGGTTTTGTACTCAATCACAGCTGCTATAAAGTAGGCATGTATGTTAGAGTTGGTGTGTTGTTGATGTTATATGTAGAAGACAGTATTTCTCAGCTTTCCCTTTCCATGTTCTCTCTATGTGCTCATTCTTCCTCCTTGTTTTCTGAGCCTTGGATGGAAGAAGCTGACATTCGAGAGCAGCACAACTCTATGGGTATAAACAGCACCTATAGGTTCTTCCCAACTGCCATATCTCTAGTCTCTATTGTATTTTAAAATTAGCTTACAAGCTATTGGGTTTCCATAGACCTCTTTGTCTTGGCTAACCCATATGCTTCTCCCGCTCACTCACATCTCCTACCCCCAACTCCATGCTGTTTTTTTTGTTTTGTTTTGTTTTGTTTTTGTTTTTTTGTTTTTTGAGACAGGGTTTCTCTGTATAGCCCTGGCTGTCCTGGAACTCACTTTGTAGACCAGGCTGGCCTCGAACTCAGAAATCCGCCTGCCTCTGCCTCCCGAGTGCTGGGATTAAAGGCGTGCGCCACCACGCCCGGCTCCATGCTGTTTTTAACCTGGAATATTCCCCTGTTCCTTCATATTACTGATTCCACTGCCCCCTCTGATTGTATTTTTCATTTGGGTTGCAAGAGTGTAGGTTTCCACCTAGCTTTTACACACACCCTACATTTTAGTAAGCCTTCCCCCATCTCCTCATGTCTTCATTCCCTATCCTTCTTCATCTTTGAGCCTTTCCACCCCCAGTGTTCTCCCTCTCTATACTTCCATTTTACCCATTTCACTGTCTCCTCTATCTTAATGGTAGGATGTATTCTTTTTGCGCTCGCTCTCTCTCTCTCTTTCTCTCTCTCTCTCTCTCTCTCTCTCTCTCTCTCTCTCTCATGTCTGAGTGCTCTATCTGCACATACACCCACATGTCAGAAGAGGGCATTAGATCCCACTATAGATGGTTGTGAGCCACCATATGGTTGCTGGGAGTTAAACTCAGCAGCTAGTGCTCTTAACCCCTGAAGCATCTTTCCAGTCTGATAAGCTGTATTCTTTTTTAATTTTTATTTATTTGTATGGCCCTAGCTGTTGAAGCAGTTGTCTTTTCTCCGTTGTATTGTTTTGACACCTTTCCAAAGAGTAGGTGGCAGTAATTGTGGGGGCTCTCTTAGGGGCCCTTATTCTGTCCCACTGGTCTCTGCATCTGTTTTGTGCGGCTAGCATGTTCTATTGTTAGGATACCATTGGCACTGCTCTTGTGCTTAGGATTGCTTGGCAACCTAGGGCCTTTGGTACTATCATAGGAACTTTAGGATTTCTTTTCTAGTTAAAAAAATGTCATTGAAGTTTTGATGGGGAAATGCATTGAATATATAGATCACGTTCAGTAATGGAACTATTTTCACAATATTCTGCCAGTTTGTAAGCATGGGTTGTCTTTTCATCGTTTAGCGTCTTCTTTAATTCTTTCAGTGATTTAAGGTTTTCATTGTATAGAACTTTAACTTCATTGTTTAAGCTTATTTCTAGTTATTTTTTTCCTCGTTCCGGTCAACCCTGCTCGTTCTGGTCTTGCTCCGCTCCACTCTGGTCAGCCCCCGCTCGCTCCTGCCAGCCCTGCTTGCTCCGGTCGGCCCCGCTTGCTCCAGTTGGCTCTGCTTGCTCCGGTCGGTCCCACTTGCTCTCTCCAGTCCAAGGATTCATTTATTATTATTATTATTATTATTATTATTATTATTATTATTATTATTATTATTCATAAGTACGCTGTAGCTGACTTCAGATGCACCATATGAGGGCATCAGATCTCATTATGGGTGGTTGTAAGCCACTATGTGGTTGCTGGGATTTGAACTCAGGACCTCTGGAAGAGCAGTCAGTGCTCTTATCCGATGGGCCATCTCTCCAGCCCTATTTTTTTTTTCATCCCCTGAGATAGCTTCTGACCTCTCTCCACCCACCTCTGATTAGTAATTTATTTCCCATTATGAGGGAGATTCATCATCCTTCCTTGAGCCCTCCTTGTTTGTTTGTTTTTTTGAGGAGTGTGTGTAGGGATTGTAGTATGGTTATTATCCATGCAGAAGTATTTTTTTTTCCCTCTTCCTTCCTTCATTCCTGGACTGGCTATTCAGGATGGCTCTGCTCCCTCATCAGTCCCAAAGTATAGCTACCTAGTTCTATGAAGAAGAGTAGTTAGGCTAGGCTCACGGTTAAGAGCACTGGCTGTTCTTTCAGAGGATCCAGGTTCAATTCTCTTGGCAACTCACAACTGTGTGTAACTCTAGTTCCAGGGGATCTGACACCCTCACACAGACAGATATACATGCAGGCAAAACACCAATGCACAAAAAATAAAAATAAACATCTAAAAAAGAAAAAGACAAGAGCATAGTAAATAAGGAAAATGGTAAAGAAGCAGATGATCAGCACTGTGTTCTCTCAGACGTGGTTGTGTGTTCTGTGGAAGGTGTCAGTGACAGACACACCTAAGCCTCTAGCAATGCAAGAGCTTTATATTATTTTTGAACTGTAGCTACAAACAATGAATTATAAGAGATGATAGGATAGCAGTTGACCCAAGAATAACTGCAGCATGATACACAGGGCTTCTTAGCTGCAGAAGACATAGGCCTCTATTCTGTCATCAGGTATGCCTGCCTGGTGAGTATATGCAGAAATCTTCTAACACAGAGCAACTAGACCTGGAAAAATCCAGCTTAGAACCTCTAGCCCTGGAACAGCCAATCTTGCAGCACCATTTCTGGACTGGTTACATTATACTCAAGTCTGGAACAATCAGTCCTTGAAACCCCATCTCAGAATTGGAGAGTCTCTGCAGGCATTGAGTTGAAATTTTTTAAAGTTGTTTCTAAAATCAGCCTCATTTATATTCACATAAACTTTTTTTTAAGTGGGAGAAAGGAATGGAATCACTGTCCCTGGGTGGGTGTAGCTTAAAAGAGTAGAGAGATTTAGGATTTATTTGACTTCAATTTATTTTACTTTTACAATAGTTCACAGTATACCTGTTACGAAGGTGTCTCATCCTCAGTGTGAATAATGGAGGAAAAAAGTTGAGAGCTCCTGATCCCAGGATAAATAACCTGAAGTTTTCCATAATCCAGCTCCCCGTTAGACCTGCCCTGAATATCCACTTTCATCTTGTACCTCTCTGTCTTGGTTAGGATTCCACTGCTGTGAACAGACACCATTACCAAAGCAATTCTTATGAGGGCAAATATTTAATTGGGGCTGGCTTATAGTTTTAGAGGTTTAATTCATTATCATGGCAGTAGGCAGGCAGACATGGTATTAGAGAGCCCAGAGTTCTACATCTTGATCCAAAGGCAAGGCAACCAGAAGGAGACTCTTGCAGGTAGCTAGGAAGAGGAGGGTGTCTCCTATACTGAGTGGAGCTTGAGCACTAGGAACCCTCAGAGCCCACCTATACAGTGATACACTTCCTCTAACAAGGCCACACCTATTCCAACAAGCCCACACCTCTCAATAATGCCACTTCCCATGGGCCAAACGTATTCAAACCAATATACTCTCTAATCGCCAAACCTGCTCTTCTCTTCTCTTCTCTTCTCTTCTCTTCTCTTCTCTTCTCTTCTCTTCTCTTCTCTTCTCTTCTCTTCTCTTCTCTTCTCTTCTCTTCTCTTCTCTTTCCTTGACAGGGTCTCACTATGTACCTTCATCTGGAACTTGCTATGTAGACATATAGACTAGGCTGGGTTTAAAATCATAGAGATTCCTGCTGCTACTGCCTCCCTGATGCTGGGATTAAAGGCGTGGGCCACTATGCCTGACTCACAAGTGCTATTTTTTTTTTTTAAATCACTACAGTCCTACATACATAATTTTCTTCTTCTTGGAATAGATTAGTATCTTAGATCTCTGTTTTAGAAATACCTTCTCTAGATCCTCAAGACAAAGTCTAGTGTTTGTTCCTTTGTCCAGTGTTTGTTAAGGCACTTATTTTACAAAATATTACTGTTTCTTGGTTTGACTTACTCTTCATCAAATTAATCTTGATGAGAGAAATTGCTTCATCACTTTTGAGACATTGTTTGGATATTTGAGTTACTATTCTCTTTTTTTTTTTTTTTTTTTTGAGGTAGTAACAACTATATCTACCACAGATCAACCAAGCTTAGTATTCAGAAAGTAGATGGAACAAGGAACTAGTTGAAAATGCCCTTCTCAGGTTCTCAGGTATATTTGAATAGATAAAACTTGCAAAAACTATAAGCATCTCTAAGGTGTATTCTTTCTTAGCCCCAAACTTTGAGACTTTTTTCAAAGAAAATTTTTTTCCCCCCTTGTTCCGGTCAACCCTGCTTGCTCTGCTCGACCCCGCTCGCTCCGGCCAGCCCCACTTGCTCCCGGCCGAAGAAAAATTTATTATTGAAGGATAATTAGAAACTAATTAGTGGTGCTGTTTTGGTTATTTAAATTCCTTTAAGAAGCATTGTATTTATTATTATTGTGTTGGGGCACACATGTGGAGGTGGAGAGCCTTTGTGGAATAGGTTCCCCTTCCCGTTCATGTGGGTTGCTCAGCTTGTATACTGTGGTGGTTTGAATGAGAATGCCCTCATGGAGGCATATGTTTGAATACTTGGTCTCTAGTTGGAGGCTCTATGGGAGAATTAGGAGATGTGGCTTTGCTGGAGGAAGTAAGCCAGTCCTGGCCAGCTTTCAAGTTTCAAAAGACTTGGCCATTTTGAGTTAGTTTTTTTCTGCCTCCTGTTTGTGGATCACGATGTAAGCTCTCAGCTTTACCTGTTGCCATGCCTCTGCTCTGCCATCCCGGACTCTAACCCTTTGAATTCTTGTTCCTTAAAGGCTGAGAATATTACGTTTCACATGGAACCACAGCTACTTAGAAAATATATTAGAAAATCTATTTAGCTCATGTCTTTAATTCAAACATTTGAAAGACTGAAGAATGAGGAGCTCTCAGCAGATGTGAGCTCTCAAGACAGAAACTCAAACAGGGCAGGAACCTGGAGGCAAGAGCTGATGCAGAGGCCATGGAGGGGTGCTGTTTACTAGTTTGTTCCCCATGGTTTGCTCAGCCTGCTTTCTTATAGGACCTAGGACCTCCAGTCCAGGAGTGGTACCACCTATAATGGTCTGGGCCTTTCACCATCTATCACTAATCAAGAAAATGCCCCATAGGCTTGCCTACAGCCTAATCTCATAGTCATTTTCTTAATTGGGACTCCTTTCTGATGACTCTAATTTATGTCAAGTTGGCATAAAACTAACCAGGATATCAAACACCCAGTTTTTGTGATCATCCCTCCAAAACAACAAACCAAAAACATTAAAAAAGATAGAAATGCAAATCATCCCAAATTAAAAACAAAACAAACAGAAACAACCAAAGAAAGAGAAATTGGTAACATTCCCTCCCTCTTATCCTCTCAATGAGAACCACTTAGGTAGTTACGCAACCATTCTGTAAATATCTTGTGAAATTCTTTATTTCTAGAGTTTATTAGAAAACAAAACAGAGCTGGGCATGGTGGCGCATGCCTTTAATCCCAGCACTCAGGAGGCAGAGGCAGGCGGATTTCTGAGTTTGAGGTCAGCCTGGCCTACAAAGTGAGTTCCAGGACAGCCAGGACTATACAGAGAAACCCTGTCTTGAACAAACCAAAAAAAAACCAAAAAAAAAAAACCACAAACCAAAAAAACCCCAACAGCCTGAAAATTAGCAAGTATATACATTTCTTCCTTTCCTTTCCTCCCCCCCCCCCTTTTTCTTCCTGTAATTTCATTTTGTTTTTCAACATATGTTTCTCTGTTCAGCCCTGGTTTTCATGGAACTTACTCCGGAAACCAGGCTGGCCTCAAACTCAGAGATCCATCTGCCTCTGCCTCTGCCTCCTGAATGCTGTGTGTGCCACCGTTGCCTGGCGAGTACGTACAGTTCAAAAGCAGGTTTAATTTTTTTTTTTTTAAATGGGGCTGGAGAGATGGCCCAATGGTTAATAGCACATGTTGCTCTTGCAAGGGCCTGGGTTCAGTGTGTAGCACCTATATGGTTCACAACCATCAGAAACTCCAGTTCCAGGGGATTCACTGTCCTTTTCAGACCTCCATGGGCATTAGACACACACTTGGTGCACAGACACACATACAAACAAAATACCAATAAACATAAATGAATACATCTAAAAATGTTTAAATTTTTTATTACATTTTTGTTTATTTATTGTGTGTGTAGGTATGTGCATGAAATGGCACAAGTATGGAGGTCAGAGGACAATTTGCAGGAAGTCTGTTCTCTTCTGCTGTGTGGGTCCTGGGGATCAAACTCAGATCATCAGGCAGCAAAGTTCCTCTACCTTCTGGGTCATCTTGCTAGCTGATCATCAGCTTTTATGCTTCATGATATTCTAAAGCCACATGCTTAGATTCCTAATGAAATGAAAAACTTCTATTTACTTATTCTTTTCTTTTATAGGAATATATATGTCCCAGATGTGACTCAGGCTTTATTGAGGAAGTGACAGATGATTCCAGGTATTGTATAAGCTTATAGATAAGCCAAACTTTCTAGTATTGAAACTGTTTTTCCCTTAGTGTTGACTGAGTGGAATAGAAGGGATTTGTTTTGTAGCTTACCCTCTCCTCTGAGTAGACACACACACACACACACACACACACACACACACACACACAGAGGAGAGAACAGGAAAGGAAAGAAAATTTGGAAATCAATGTGATGATATAATTTTATCCACCTCATCTAGAAAATCTCTGTAGCCATATCAAAGGAAACTTAGCAAGTTTTCGTTTGCTTCTTTGGGGTTCCTTTTGGATTACTAATTAATTCTTAGCGACAACTTTGTTGCTGGAAGTTAAATTGCTGATGTACATATTTGGTGGGCTATGGAGTGACTTCTGATAAGGACGCTAACAAGGCAAACAGTATATTCTGGCCCAGGAAACTGAGTTGTTGCTTTGCCTTGAGAAGCCACAGGCCTCTGTCTGGGTCAGATGAAGATTACTGCTGTCAGACTCATTTTGCTGCTGTATTGTTAATATTTGGGTTTGTTTTCTTGGCTTTGGTAAAGGTATAATATTGATAAGAGGAAATATTTTCTCTAAGTGATAATATATTACTTTTTTTAATGAATAAAACTGTAGTAACTTAATTCTAGCATTTGACAATTTGACAAAATATATAAACTGCTTACAATGAATCTTGGAGTGACTTTGGAGCTTTATGCCAGTTCATAATTCCCTTACATTGCTGTTGGCAGAATCTAAAGTTGAAGGTCTCGTCTATAACCAGGAAAAACTACACATTTTAAAGTATGTATTGTTAGTTTTACTGTTGTAATTGTTGATGATTATATGTGTAAATGAGTTGGAGCTTCTGGGGCAATGTGTGGCATGGGATCTAGTTTGGTACAAACACTTGAATGTTGGTGTAACAGTTTTGGCTTTAAATAACAATGCCAGCATTATGCTTGTAAGATTAGCATGACAGCAAAATTAGTAGTGTGTGGATAGCATGCTAACTTGGGATTTTTGTGTGTTATAATTGCCTCAAATACTTAAGCTCTTATGCTTTGCATGTGTTGAAGAGAGTATACTGGGTGTCGGGGAGTGGCTAATGGATATTCTCCTAGACATATAGAACTCTTATACAAAGTGCAGCTATACATGGCTATAATAACTAGCTAGAATATAGAAACTTTATTTGGCAGGTTACTATGAACTCTGTGGATTCCATTTTTACTCAGCTCTTATATTTGTACCTGTATAGGTCAAAGACTGTCCTGTATAGATGCTAGTGGTGGCAACTATTGGAAAGTAAATATTGTGAGTTTTGAATGAAGTCAGTGGGGTTTTTCTTGTTTTTTTTTTTGAGACCCCTCCCCTTTTTTGCCCTCAAAACCTGACTGTCCTGGAACTTACTCTATGGACCAGTCAGGCCTCTAACTCAAAGAGATTTGCTTGCCCTTGCCTCTGGAGCACTGGGACTAAAGCCGTGTGCCACCACTGCCTGGTGAAGTCAGTGGTTTGGTTTTTTTTTTTTTTTTTTTTTTTTTTTTTTTTTTTTTTTTTTTTTTTTTTTTTTTTTTTGGTTTTTCGAGACAGGGTTTCTCTGTATAGCCCTGGTTGTCCTGGAACTCACTTTGTAGACCAGGCTGGCCTCGAACTCAGAAATTCTTCTGCCTCTGCCTCCCGAGTGCTGGGATTAAAGGTGTGCGCCACCATGCCTGGCTGAAGTCAGTGCTTTTTAAAGAGGAAAGAAATCTTATTCTTAGACTCAGAGTCTTACAGGCAATGAATTATTATTCCCTTTTATACAATTTGTAAGTATTTGCTGACTTTAGTACTTAGCAATTGCAGTGATTAATAGTGAATAGTAAAAATTTATTGAAGCTGAGTCTGATATTACAAGCCAGAAATTCTAGTTCCTCAGCAGCAGAAGCAGGATGAGTATAGATAGGATCATGAGGCTTGCCGTGCCGTGCTGTAAAGTTCTCAGTCAGCCTGGGCACTCAGATCTGGTCTCTAGAGAAAAAGGAAAAAGAGAAAATGTAGCTCAGTGGTAGATATGCTTGCCTACTTTGTATGAAGCCCTAGGCTCAACCACAGTACCAGAAAAATAAATCAATGCAATGAAGTCTTTGCATGTAAATATAAGATAGTGGGCCCTACCTGCTTCCACACATGCTAGAGGACATCTTGTAAATTTTCTTAATTTTTGTAAAAATTTTTAGAAAATTGTTGTTTTTATTATGTCTTCTCTATGCTTAGTTCTTTTACTCTTTTTTTTTTTTTTTTTTTTTTTTTTTTTTGGTTTTTTGAGACAGGGTTTCTCTGTATATAGCCCTGGCTGTCCTGGAACTCACTTTGTAGACCAGGCTGGCCTCGAACTCAGAAATCCACCTGCCTCTGCCTCCCGAGTGCTGGGATTAAAGGCGTGCGCCACCACGCCCGGCTAGGTCTTTTACTCTTAAGGTGCACAAGAGCTAGTTTGGGCTACAGAGTGAGTTCAGGGCCAGTTTGAACTATGAGGTCATACCACGTCTCAAATACAAGACACATACCACCACCACCACCTCCTCTACCAACAACCGCACAACCTAGGGAAGATGATCCTTAGAAGTCTGTTAGGGTTGGGCAATAAAATATCTATACAGCCATATATTATGGAATCTAGTATTTTAATTATTTATTTGGTATAGGTGTTGCATAACTAAAATAATTTTTTAAAAGATTTATTTATTATATGTAAGTACTTTGTAGCTGTCTTTAGACTCCAGAAGAGGGCATCAGATTTTGTTACGGATGGTTGTGAGCCACTATGTGGTTGCTGGGATTTGAATTTGGGACCTTCAGAAGAGCAGTCGGCACTCTTAACCACTGAGCCATCACACCAGCCCTAAAATAAATTTTTAAAAAGTATTTTTAACCTCAAAAAATACAAGTTTCGGATGGTTTCTCATTAGTCCAAGGCTTGAGACAAGTAGAGAAAGAACAATATTTGCTTTGGTTTTAGACTAACTAGGGTGTGTTTGTTTCCTCAGTGAGCTCAGTGCAGTGTCTGGAGTAATACTGTAATTCTGAAGATGAAGGTAGTTTTCAGTCATTAGAAGGGCTATGATTAGGAGCATGCTTGTGTTTGTTGCTGGAAGAGCTTTCTAGCAGGTTTTTGTGACTCAGTTCTTCCTCCTTTTAAAAAAGTGCTAGCCAGTTTCTTCTCTGCAAATTTCATATGGGTAGCGGGATTTAATTTCTTTCTGTTCTTCTGGGTCCTTGAAAAGAGGTATTTTATCAATTAGTCATGTGCTATTATTAATTCAGCAACTTTTATTTTGCAGTTACAAGTATAGGATATGCCATCACAAGGTTTTCAAAGTTCTGACAAATAATAAATGTATATATATGAGGTATATATATGTATATATATGTGAGGTATTAATTATAGTTAATTAATTAATACAGTTTTTGGCTTTTCGGTTTATATTTATAAAAGGATCGAAGCGTTGAGATGGTTGAGGCAAATGCTAGCTATTAGTAATGCCAGGTAGAACTTAGAAGCAGAGTCAGTGCAGAGGGGTGTGGAGGAGTCATACTCGGTCGGTGAGGTCAGAAACAGTTCATGGATGAGGTAGTCCTGAAGGCTGGGTAGGATAATCTAAGAACAGAATAACCTATTCAAAGAAGAAATAAGTACTGAA
Organism: Mus minutoides; assembly: GCA_902729485.2. Taxonomy (NCBI): domain Eukaryota; kingdom Metazoa; phylum Chordata; class Mammalia; order Rodentia; family Muridae; genus Mus; species Mus minutoides. Next base: position 56,559 of record CACVCL010028547.1, read on the forward strand.
TTCTTTCTAATCTGCTAATCTAGACCAGGCCCTTTATAGTATACATTTAGTAATTCCAGAAGATACTAAACTCAGGTGTCTTGATCTGGTTAAATGGTTTCATGCTGAAATATTTTTGTTTTCTTAGACTATGAAGATACATATTTACTTTTTTTTCTTTGCTAGGCTAACTTTGAATTGTGTTACTGGCTGTGAGCCTTTCTTTCTGTGCAGTGACCCTCTCTCTAAGTTCTCATTTGATGTAGCTTTAATTCATTTGAAAACCACTTGATTTTGTTGTTTGGTATGCCAGTTTTCTTTTGCCTCTCTTACTGTTCTATTTGTTAAGATACCTTACAAATGTGGTGACTCTGGCAGGTGTCCTTCTGGGATGAGTGATTTTCCCCATTGAGCGCTGTTCTCATTTGGCCTGTCCTATATTTAGCTTCTGGGAAGGGAGGGAGCTCATCCCTGGGATAGAGTCACCACCATTACTTTTCTCTTTAGTTTTTTAGGTGGTGGTGGAAGCCGGACAGACAATAGCACAGCGACACATTTTGCAGAGGTAAGTTTTCCTTTGACAGTAGAGATTGCTTAGGGCGTGGCTGGGGATTAAAGAGACAAATAACCAACCACCTAATGCAGCATCACTGAGGATGGATGTGTGAGAAGATGCAGTCAAGGGTAACCTGGAAAGAGCTGTGTCCTCAGTAGCTAAGGGTTTGGCATGCTTCTTCTGAGGAAAAAGTCAAAGCCTGTAAATACCCTGCTGCAACCCTGGTTGTGTTTTCTTTTTTTGCTGCTGCTTTCTGTATATGAATTAAAAGCTTGTGATGTTTGCAGAGCATTGGTGCTATAGCCTCCGCTGCATTGGCAGCCCTGATGACTTATTACCCAAATTGCAATAAAGCAGTTTTAAAATAACACTGTATAATACTAGTTTCTAGAATTTACCTTTTGTTAACATGGTAGTTGCTGTGAAATAAGTATATTTATAGCCTTTCAGATCCTAAGATGGGACCCTTAGTTAATTAACTTCTATTCTTTTGTATAATGTAGCATCCATATATTAAATATGAGTTCTCTCTTTTCCCCTTGCCCCTCCCTCTTATTCTCTCTTCTTCTCTATCCCCTTTCTCTGTCTCTCTCTGTCTCTCTGTCTCTCCGCACTCCCCTCCCCCACTTGCCCTGGAGACAGGTTTCATTATATAGCCCAAGCAGGCTTCATACTCACCATGTAACATTGGTTGACCTTGAAACCATGATTCCTCCTGCCTCAACATTCCAGGTGCTAGGATTCATAGGCATATGGCACCAGCTCAGTTAGAAAATCAAAACTCAGAATTCTTATTTAAAAACAGTAGTCCGTGTCCTTGAATACCATTTATTTTTCAATTCAAAGTACTTTGGCTTTTCATTGACCTTTTTCTTTTTGGCTTGTGTAACTAACTGAACCTTTTGTTTCTTTAGAGAAGGGGTTTCCTAAGGTTTCACTATATTGCCTTGGCTTGTCTTAAACTCATGAACTCAACTGATCCTCCTGCCTCAGCCTCCCTCTGGAGAAGCTGAGACTATAGACATGCTGTTATCTCTAGTTCTTAAACCTTTTTTTTTGAGACAGGGTTTCTCTGTGTAGCCCTGGCTGTCCTGGAACTCACTCTATAGACCAGGCTGACCTCGAACTCAGAAATTCTCCTGCCTCTGCCTCCCGAGTGCTGGGATTAAAGGTGTGCGCCACCACACCCGGCTATCTTAAACTGTTTTTAAGTACACAGTTCAGTGGCGTTCATACTCCGTGCTTGTAGTTGTTTAGAGACTGTTTCCCAGATGGGAGAATCCAGCTCATTGGACAGCAAACACTTTTACTTTCTTCTTTTACTTATCTATCTCTCTGATGCCACACAGCTTTCAGGAGCTAAAAGCTGACATATGACCAAAACAATTTTTCAATGTTAAATCCCATAATCAAATTCCCTTTTATTTTAGGATCATAGTTAATAAGCCCATAAGTCATGGAATTTTCCTTTTTTTGAAAATTATCTTAAGATGTAAATGTATCTCTCTCTCCAACCCCCTTGTTGATGACGTTATAGTCAAGAATTGTGTTAGGATGTTTCCTTTTGTTCATGGCTATGGTAATTGCTAACATCTAAGATTTTTAGTCAGTTCTTAACTGCTTTAAGATGAGTTGATGTGAGCCTGACTCCAGACAGATCATATTTTGAACACTCATTTGTGTTTTCTTGTTGATAGATTGAGAAGCATTTAAAGTCTACATACTCTGTGTGAGTCTGGCAGTCTTCTTGATGTTAGCATTTCCCAGGGTGTGCTATTTCTGAGAGCACAGTCTGTTCCTGATTGTGCATGTGCAGAAGAAACTTCACTTGATTTTCTTTAAGCATTGGTTCTCTTTTAGAAATGGAAATAGATGGATCTGTCAGTTTTGTATGTATGATTCACGAGGAGGAAATGCATTGAGTAAAAAGGAAAGTATATGTGGTCAGCATTCTAACTTTAGTAGGACTATATCTGACACTATGACCTGGGCTACCCTTCAGGTATTAATTTTTCAGAAGTCATGGTTGTGAGTTCATGTTCCTTAGCCGTGACAGGCTTTGTAGTAAAGTGTAATCATGCCAAGTTTTCCCTCAGTAGAGTTTTCTTGTCACCATGCCTCAATATTTAATTTTCGCTTTTTCCCTTTCTTCTTTTTTTTCCTTTTCTCAAGACAGTGTTTCCCTATGTAGCTCTGGCTGTCCTGGAACTTACTCTGTAGACCAGGCCACATTCATCTTCCAGAGGTCCACTCTGTCTACTGATGGTTAACTTTTTTTTTTAAATGATGTTTTGTATTTTATTACTGGAAAAATGTCTTTATTATAATAATAATATTATTGAGATTCCCAAGGATTTTGAAGAATTAGGTGAGAACTTTTTATACATATTGCTTCTAATACAGGTAGGGGCAGGAAGCACATTTCTTGTTGTCTTGCCTGCACAGTATTACAGAGTAGTTGGAGAGCAAGTTTAAACACATAAAGTAGATGGGGAGACACAGATACAGAAATGTACCAACCGTCCTGTGTTTTGATTATTATGTGTCTGGAGGAATTCCTTTTCTGGTCCTTTTTTGGAGTTGTGTAGGCTTCTTGTATGTTCATGGCCATTTCTTTCTTTTGGTTAGGGAAGTTTTCTTCTATAATCTTGGTGAAGATATTTACTGGCCCTTTAAGTTGGGAATCTTCACTCTTTTCTATACTTATTATTCTTAGGTTTTGTCTTCTCATTGTATCCTGAATTTCCTGGATATTTTGGGTTAGGAGCTTTTTGCTTTTTGTATTTTCTTTGATTGTTGTGTCAATGTTTTCTATGATATCTTTTCACACCTGAGATTCTCTCTTCTGTCTCTTGTATTCTGTTGGTGATGCTTGCATCTATGACTGACTCCTGATCTCTTTCCTAGGTTTTCTAACTCCAGGATTGTCTCCTTTTTGTGATTTCTTTATTGTTTCTATTTCTATTTTTAGGTCTTGGATGGTTTTATTTCCTTTGCCTGTTTGGTTGTGTTTTCCTGTAATTCTTTAAGGGATTTTTTTGTTTCCTCTTTAAGGGCTTCTAGCTGTTTACCTGTGTTCTCCTGTATTTCTTTAAGGGAGTTATTTATGTCCTTCCTAAAGTTCTCTATCACCATCATGAGAAATGATTTTAGATCCGAATCTTGCTTTTCCGGTGTGATGGTGTACCCAGGAGAACTAGGTTCTGATGATGCCAAGTAACCTTGGTTTCTGTTGCTTTTGTTCTTACGCTTGATTCCTGCCATTTGGTTATCTCTAGTGCTACCTGCCCTTGTTATATCTGACTGGAACCTGTCCTTCCTGTGATCCTGGTTGTGTCAGAGCTCCTCAGAGTCTAGCTGTCTATTTGATCCTGTGATTCTGGGATCCTGTGATCCTGAGATCCTGGGTGTGTCAGAGCTCCTCAGAGTCAAGCTGTCTCTGGGACCCTGAAATCCTGGTGTGACTAAGCTCCTGGGATCCTGGGATCCCGGGATCTTGGGATCCTGAGATCCTGTGGACTTGAGCATGTTAGAGCGTTTGGGGGTGGAGCTGGGTGTTATGGGACTGGTTGTGGAATTAGCACCCAAGGTCTGCTTAGGGCACCGACTCAGACCAGAAGGAACCTGTGCCTCTGGTAGGGCAGAGTTCCTGGGTGCCTGGGTCCCACTGGTCCCAGTTACTCCTGGTGTTGGGGCAGATGTTATGTTTTCCTCACATCTGATCCTATGATCCTGGGAGTGTTAGAGCGCCTGGGAGTAAATCTTCCTTTGGGTGTTGTGGGACTGGCTGCAGAGGTCGTGCCCAGGCTCTGCTCAGGGCACCAGACCAGACTGGAATGGTACTTTCTATGTTCTAATTGGTTATTTTACCATAGGCTTATGTTTGATTTTTCTGTGTTTTTTTTTTAATTGGTTATTTATTTACATTTCAAATGTTGTCCCCCTTCCCGGTTTCCCCTCTGCAAACCCCCATCCCATCCTCCATCCCCCTGCTTCTATGAGGGAGCTTCCCCACCCAGCAACCCACTCCTGTTACACCACCCTAGCATTCCCCTACACTGGGGCATCAAGCCTCCACAGGACCAAGGGCCTCCCCTTCCAGTCCTCTATTATTACATATGCAGATGGAGCTGGGAGTCCCTCCATGTGTACTCTTTGGTTGGTGGTTTAGTTCCTGGGAGCTCTGAGGAATCTGTTGGTTGATATTGTTGTTCTTTCTATGGGATTGCAAAGCCCTTCAGTCTTTCCCCTAACTCCCCCATTGGGTCCCTGTGCTCAGTCTGATGGTTGGCTTTGAGCATAAGCATCTGTAGTGGCCAGGGTCTGGCAGAACCTCTAAGGAGACAGCTATACCAGGCTCCTGTCAGCAAGTGCTTGTTGGCATCAGTAATAGTGTCTGCAAATAGGATGGACCCCTAGGTGGGGCAGTCTCTGGAGGCCTTTCCTTCAGTCTCTGCTTCAGTCTTTGTCCCTGCATTTCTCTTAGACAGGAGCAATTCTGAGTTAATCTGTTTGAGATGGGTGGGTGGCCTAATCCCTCAACCGGGGGCTGTTCTTAACAGCTTATATGGTCTCTACAGGTTTTATCTCCCCTTTTTGGGTATTTCAGCTAATGTCATCCCCATTGGGTCCTGGGAACCTCTTGCATCTTTGTTTTTCTTTACTGAGTTGCTTAGATAATGCGAAACTATTTTGTATAACTAGCTGAATTTTAATTTTTTCTTTATTTTTATTTCATGTGCATTGGTGTTTTGCCTGTCAGTATGTCTGAGTGAGGGTGTTGGATCTCCCGGAACAAGAGTTACAGAAAATTGTGAGCTGCCATGTGTGTGCTGGGAAGTGAACCAGGGTCCTTTGGAAAAAAAAAAGTGCTCTTAACTGCTGAGCCATCTCTTGGCTGCCCTAAATGGATATATTAGAAAAAAAGCTTTCCAAGAAAGTTTCCGAAATATTTAATATTTATTTATCTTTCAAGAGAGGGTGGAGGGGGAGGGTAGTTGGGAAAGAAGACAGGAAAAGGCTTAGCAGTTACAGAGCAACAATACTTGAGTAACATGTGAGAGGTAGTAGAGGGTGAATCTAAGATGCCTACGAGCTGACTCTTGAGAGCAGATGCCACCAGGGGTTAGGGGCTTTCAGGTAATCAATGCATCCCTGGGTAACTGAGCTCATTGCTTCAGGTTCTTATTAGCAACCTCAGAATAGCAATGGCCTCTCACTCTGCAAACGTCTATCAGCACTGGTTAAATAAAATTAGCTATAGCCCATTACTGGAGGGGTTAGAGGTATGTGAGGTTGGAATAACCTGGTTGGAGGAGGAGACCAGGGGGAGAAGGAGGGGAGAGAGGGAGCTACCATAAGGGGAGATGGATGATGAACACATGGCCAGGAGAAACAGCAAGTAACTGGGGAACACCATTTGGGAGGTAGCCAGGCCTGCAGTTAGAAGAGTAGAATAGGGGTTACCCCCACAGTAATTGTTAAAGCCAAATAAAATGACCATAGTATGAATCTCATTTGTTTGTAAGCTAGTTGGGGATAAGCTTAAATTGGTTGTACTACATGCAAGAATGCCTTTGAAACTAGAGGTGTAAAGCTCAGGGTAAGTCTCCAAAATTACACGTGCATTCAAACACAAACATGCATGCATACAAGCAGGCACACATGCATGCATACTGAACCACAGAGAGGTGGAGTGGGGAGAGGGGAAGGAAGAGAGAGGGAGAGAGAGTGAGTCAGAGTCAAAGACACAGATTGAGTGAATTGATTATACCTCAGATTTTCTAAAAGTAAGAAAAAGAGGCTTCCAGGTATGCACAAGAGAACAGGATACTCTGATAAGTTTATTTAAATAAAATTTGTTCTGTCACATAAGATGCATTATAGTTTATACTATAAAATCATGGTGTATTAACAAAGGTGCTAAAGTATTAAGAGTTTCTCCGTTTGCTGGGTCGTGGTGGCCCGCTCTCTTAACCTCAGCACTAGGGAGGCAGAGGCAAGTGGATCTCAGAGGAAAGACAAACAAAAAAACCCAAAAGAGGATTTTGTATTTGTATTATTTTCAGATTCCTTCTTGATATACTGTGACATAAGTACTGAAAGATATAACAACATTAAGTAGGTTTCCTTTCCTTTCCTTTCCTTTCCTTTCCTTTCCTTTCCTTTCCTTTCCTTTCCTTTCCTTTCCTTTCCTTTCCTTTCCTTTCCTTTCCTTTCCTTTCCTAAAACAGGTCTTACTTTGTAGCTCTTGTTGGTCTGCAGCTATGTAGATAGACTAGGTTAGCTTTGAACTCACAGAGATCTCCCTTCTTCTGCCTCTGCCTCTTGAGTGGTGGGGTTAAAGGCCTAAAAAGGTTTTATAAAGATTAAAAATCTCCCATAGTCTCATTATTTTATTCTTTTTTAAAATGAAGATTATATATATATATATATATATATATATATATATATATATATATATATATATATATATATATTACACACCAGAAGAGGGCATCGGATCCCATTACAGATGGTTGTGAGCACAATGTGGTTGTTGGGAATTGAACTTAGGACCTCTGGAAGAGCAGTCAGTGCTCTTAACCTCTGAGCCATCTCTCCAGCCCTTCATTATTTTATTCTTGCTTAAAATTTTCTTTGGCATAGTACTTAACCATTTCTCCTGTGTATGCTTCATAACTTTTCAGTTCCAACCATTGAATTCATTCTCTTACAATTTTGCTTTTTAAAATTTACTTAGGGTTTTGCTGTCTTTGTGTTCCTAGTCATATATTTTATGTGAATTACTATATGTTAATCTGTATTTTATGACTGCATCTTTTTTATGCTTATACTATTTTTATTAAACTATTATTCTCTGTTGGATATGTCTAGTTGTATGTTGGTTGGTCATGGAATTATATATACTTATTTCTTGCCCTCCTGAGTCTAGAATATACTAAGAAATAAAACATAGCAAGCAGACAGATGGAGAGACGGCTAAGTGGTTAGAAGCACTGACTGCTTTTCCAGGGGGGACCATGGTTTAATTCCCAGCATCTCCAGGGGGATGCTGTATAGGGAATGTTACCAGTTCCAAGGGGGATTTGATATCTTATTCTGGACTCTTTGAATAGTGCACACATTTGGTGCACAGCTATAAATGCAGGCAAAATACCCATACACTTAAAAGTAATTCTCAATTTTTTGAAAATTATTTTTCTTGAACCTAATTGGACAACTCAGTTGGACTGTGATCACATGGATGCCCTAAGTTTATATGTGAAGAACCATCTGAGAGGCTGTAGAGTAGGCACATGGGCTCAGAACCACACTAAATTTCTTTCCTTCACTTATGCAGCTTCCTACTACAGTAACTCTATCTACTGGAGGACTATAATTGGTAGCAGATACATCATTCCTGTAGTAGTGAAAAGGAGTGAGCAAAGAGGTTCGAGGTGGAGGTGAGAGGTCAGGTTGTTGTGCTTCACCTTTGTGGCTGATAGGTTCTGTGTACAGTCAGCAAGCACTGGAGCAATATGAGGTAGTTAGGGGAGGCCAGCACTGGCGGGACAGTGGTGCTTTTACTTTCATCAGCACCTTCCACAGGGCCAGTTCATGCTCCATCCATTCGGCATGCTGGGACCTGTGGTAGGCACCTTACCTGCAGAAAGCACTGAGTTGATCAGGAAGAATATAAAGGTACATTAGATTGAACTAAGTAGAATTGTTGATATCTATTTGTTTTGATTTAAGGCCATTTTAAGTGATTACGCACTTGCTGCTCTTCTAGAGGACTCGGGCTTAGTTTCCAGCATCCACACTGGGTGGTTCAGAATTACAATTACCACTTGTAATTCTAGCTTTAGAGGGATCTGACTCCTCTGACCTCCATTTTCAGATACACTTGTGTGTACATACCCATCCTTAGACACACACACATATAGAATTAAAAATAAAAAAGTAAAATTAGCTGGGCGTGGTGGCACACACCTTTAATCCCAGCACTCTGGAGGCAGAGGTGGGCAGATTTCTGAGTTTGAGGCCAGCCTGGTCTACAGAGTGAGTTCCAGGACAGCCAGAGTTACACAGAGAAACCCTGTCTCAAAAACAACAACAAAAATATAAAGTTAGCTGGGCAGTAGTGGCACACACCTTTAATCTCAGCATTAAGGAGGCAGAGGCAGGCAGATCTTTGAATATAAGGACAGCCAGGGCTACACAGTGAAACCCTGACTTGAAAAAAACAACCAAAAAAAAGAGTCTGCCATGATGGTAGCCAATCTTCGGATAATTTTGGGGGTGTACCTTTATTACCTTAATATTACAAACAGTTTAATTTTTATGTTCCTTTTATCTTGGCAGGGCTGGTCAAGAGTCTCTTGTAGCTCAGGCTGCTTTGGAACTTGCCATGTACAATGGCTGGCCTTGAATTCAGTGATCTTCCTGCTTCCTGAGTGTAGTGCTGGGGGTGGGGGTGGGGTATGGGTGTGAGCGGCCATGCCCTGTGTTCCCGGGGCCCAGGGCTCTACTTTTACTTTGTTTCAACGTCCCATTGTTCTTTTCTTATTGTAAAATACATTATTTTTAAAAAATTCTCTCTCTCTCTCTCTCTCTCTCTCTCTCTCTCTCTCTCTCTGTCTGTTTTTCTTTCTCTCACTCTCTTTGTGTGTGTGTGACAGGGTCTAGCTTTATAGTTATGGTTGGCCTAAAACTAACTATGTAGACCAGGCTGGCCTGAAACTCACAGAGATCTTTCCCCTTCTGCTTTTAAAGTGCTGGGATTAAAGGTTTGCACCACCATGCCTGGCTTTTAAATTTTTTTTTAAGAAGTTATTTCCTGGAGCTAGACCTTTTAAAGCTCAGATCTTTTAAGTTATTGCAGAGCAGCTACTCTGCCACTGCTTACCTTTCACTGTCATCTATAGCCATTATAAAGACACTTCATAAGCTGGGATATGTGATGGGTTAGATGAGAATGACCGCCATAGGTTCACATATTTGAAAGCTTGGTCTGCAGTTGGTAGAACTGTCTGGGAAGGATTGGGAGATGTGGCCTTTTTGGAGGAGGTGTGTCAGTGGCTTTGAGGTGTGAAAAGCTCACACTGTTCCCAGTTAGTTCTCTCTGTCTTGTTCTTGTGCATCAGATGTAAGCTGTCAGCTGCTGCTCTAGTGCCATGACTACCTGCTTGTTGCCATGCTCCCTGGCATGATGGGTAAATACTCCAAAAGTTGCCTTGATCATGGTATAAAGCTACGGGTTGGTACTACAAGTGTTATATTGCTGTAACAGACCTGGCCATGCTGTTGTTTGGAGAAATGTGAAAGACTTTGTGACTTTGAATTAGTCAAGTTGTTGAATGCTGTAAGCCTGTAAGTGGACTTCAATGGGCCATCCTAGTAGGAGTTTGGAAGACAGTATGTAGTGCTGAGGCCGTGTGGGCAATGAAGGCCCTGCTTAAGAGGTCTCATAGACAAACAACATTAGCTAGAGACCAAGGGCTAGAGACTATGTGATAATTTGGCAAAGAGTGTTGCTACATTTGCCTTTATCTGAATAATTTGCCTGAGACTAAATTGAAGAGTTATTTATGTTCTAATTTCATTGGTAGATTTCAAGATGGCCTAATATTGATATATGTGACTATTAGTCATCAATCACTCTTATGCAGATTTACAATGAAAATGAAAAAGCAGAGCAAAAGGAAGTATAAAATGTACTCTTTGAGGAACAAGAAAGAACCAGGAAATTTAATGTTGGGGCCTTGATTTCTGCTGAAAGAGATAAGGAGAAATGGAAAAAAAAAAAAGGGAGTAGTGGCCACAGAGCAAGACTCCCACATAGCTAAGCCTGCAATCTGTGAAAAAAAAAGGCCTAAGGAATTATCTGTTCCTAAAGAGCGACAACAAAGGAAAGCTTATATCAGTGTAATTCCAGGAGGGGCCAGACTGCATCCCAAACAGGCAGCAGAACTTGGCAGTATAGTGGTTCTGGCTTTAGAGCCATGAAAGATACAGGAGTATGGTTAAGGAAAGATGCTGAGGTCAGGCATGTGGAAGACCAGAGAGGCCATTTCATGAAGCTGTGAAAGTGGAATCTGGATTGTGTTGGAGACCCTAGGGTGTTGGAGATGCCAGAGATGTCAGAGATGTGGCATATCTGCCAAGAAGAGCTGCAGACAGCTCACGAGGGAGAAGCAGCATGTAGTCAGCAAAGCCAGAAGGATGAAGCATCTAAGTAAGCCCTCCAACATCAGACGTGGACTTAGAGGGTTTGGGGCTTTCCCCTCTGTATTTCCATTTTGTTCTGCTCCAGTATTTCCTCACCTTGCTTCCTTTCTTCCCTCTTGGAATGATGATGTGTATTGTATTGTCCATTGGAAGTATGTGATTTGCTCCTGCTCTTGCTATTACAGGGATTACAATTAAGATACATTGGAAGTATGTGATTTGCTCTTGCTCTTGCTATTACAGGGATTACAATTAAGATACATTGGAAGTATGTGATTTGCTCCTGCTCTTGCTATTACAGGGATTACAATTAAGATACATTGGAAGTATGTGATTTGCTCTTGCTCTTGCTATTACAGGGATTACAATTAAGAGATTACTTTGATTCTCAGCAGATTCTTTAGACTTTTAAACAGTCATGAGACTGACAGACTGTGGAGATTTTTGAAGATGGATTGAGTGCATTTTGTATAATGGTATGGCTATAAGCCTGTAGGGGCCAGGGAGTGAGTTGTGGGGGTTTGAATGAGAATGGCCTCCATAGGCTCAGATTTCCCAAAGAGGTGGAACTGTGTGAGAAAAATTAGGGGTGTGTGTGCTTTGAGGTTTAAAAAGTCCACACCATTCCTAGTTAAGTCTTTTTTTTTTTTTTTTTTTTTTTGGTTTTTCAAGACAGGGTTTCTCTGTCTAGCCCTGGCTGTCCTGGAACTCACTTTGTAGACCAGGCTGGCCTCGAACTCAGAAATCCGCCTGCCTCTGCCTCCCGAGTGCTGGTATTAAAGGCGTGCGCCACCACGCCCGGCCCTAGTTAAGTCTTTTTCTCTTTCTGCCTCGTGCTTGTGGACCAGATGTAAGCTCTCAGGTTGCGCTCCAAGACCATTCCTGCCTGGTGCTATATATCCTGCCATGATGGTCAAGGACTAACCCTCTGGAACCATGGACCTCCAAATTAACTGCTTTCTTTTATAAGTTGCCTTGGTCATAGTATTTTGTCATAGCCATAGAAAAGTAACTAAGACAGACATTTGGAATGTGAAAGGATGTACTATTTGTATGTGTGTGTGTGTGTGTGTGTGTATGTGTGTGTATGTGTTATATAAATACACTTGATGGAAAATTGGTTTTAGTATGTTAAGGGACTTCGTGAATAATTGTGTTTAAGTACTTTTAAAAAATAAAAAGGAACTTCAGTTCTTAAGATAGAGATATTGAGAGTGGCGCACACCTTTAATCCCAGCACTTGGGAGGCAAAGGTAGGCATTTCTGAGTTCAAGGCCAGCCTGGTCTACAGAGTGAGTTCCAGGACAGCCAAGGCTACACAGAGAAACCCTGTCTTGAAAAAAAGAAAAAAAAAGATATATTGAAAGGAAAGTACAGACTATATATCTCTTTTTGAATATAGATGTAAAAAAAGGTAGATAAAACTTTGACAAGAAATATAGAAATATATAGAACCAAGCAATATATAAAATGGGAAGTAAATCAAGATTAAGTAGAATTTACCCCAAGAATGTAAGGTTGGTTCAACAATCAAAAATAAGTTAATATATAATTCACTGTATTAATACTCTGAAAAAAGATTATCCTATTTCAAAATTTGCAACAAAAGTGCTCTATGAAATCTAACATCAATTCTTGATTTCCCCTGCACCCGGTCTGGCATTAAAAGTGTGAACCACCATGCTAGACTTTTTTTTTTTTTTAAAGATTTATTTTATTTATTATATGTAAGTACACTGTAGCTGTCTTCAGACACTCCAGAAGAGGGCGCCAGATCTCGTTACGGATGGTTGTGAGCCACCATGTGGATGCTGGGATTTGAACTTATCACCTTCGGAAGAGCAGTCGGGTGCTCTTACCCGCTGAGCCATCTCACCAGCGCCCATGCTAGACTTTTTTACAAGAATTCTGGAGGTTGAGTTCAGATCCTCACATCTTTGTCCTATTTGGTGTTCTTTCTTTCTTTCTTTCTTTCTTTCTTTCTTTCTTTCTTTCTTTCTTTCTTTCATTCATTCATTCATTCATTTTTTTTTTAAAGATTTATTTATTATTACATAAGTACACTGTAGCTGACTTCAGATGCACCAGAAGAGGGTGTCAGATCTCATTACAGGTGGTTGTGAGCCACCATGTGGTTGCTGGGATTTGAACTCAAGACCTTCGGAAGAGCAGTCAGTGCTCTTAACCTCTGAGCCATCTCACCAGCCCTCTTTCGTTTTTTTGAGACAGGGTTTCTCTGTGTAGCCCTGGCTGTCCTGGAACTCACTCTGTAGCCCATGCTGGCCTCAAACTCAGAAATCCACCTGCCTCTGCCTCCCAAATGCTGGGATTAAAGGCATGCGCCACCACGCCCGGCTTAACTTGAAAAATAGCTTGAAAAATTTTAATGTACTTTTTAGATTTACTTATTTTATTATTTAAGTGTATGAATGTTTTGCCTGCATGTAGGTATGTGTACCATTGTGCATGCTTGGTGCCTGTGGAGGTCAGAAGAGGGCATTAAATACCCTGGGAATGGATTTACAGATGGTTACAAGCCACCAGGTCTGCAAGAACAAGTGCTTTTACCTGTCAAACCATCTCTAAAGTCCCCTAATGTTTTTGACATTTTTGTCAAATATTATTTGGTGGTAGCTGTGCCAGCAAGCCCCAGTGATCCTCCCTCCTGTCCCAGCCTCAACAGTCCTGGGGTGATAGATGCATGTGGTCATTCAGGATTTTATGTAGGTGCTGTTCTCCACCAGGTTCTGAGACAGGGTCTAGTGTTGAATTAAAAGCTTTTATTAAAAGCTTGCCAGATTCTGCTAGACTAGCTAGTTCACAGACCCCAGGAATCCTCCTGTCTCTGCTATTCCAGTGCCTAGGTTACAAGCATAAGTCACTGAAGCTTTTCACATGTGTTCTAGCGATCGAATACAGGAAGGAATACTGGCTTTGACATCTCTTCAGTACTTTACTGAACATTTTAAACTAAGATTTTTTTTTTTACATTTACTTTACATAAATCAATGTATATTCTTATGCATGTATGTGTGTGTTTTCATGCAGTGTCACATGTGTAGAAGTCAGAGGACAACTTACAGGAGTTGTTTCTCTCCTGCTATCATGTAGGTTGTGAGAATTAACCTCAGGTAATTAGCTTGGTGGCAAGCTCATTTACACACTGAGCCACCTTGCTGGCCCCAGTACTGATTTTTGAATGCTAGTTTTGGATTCTGCTACTTTGCAAAAATATTTATTAGTTCAAAGAGTGTTCTGATGGAACTTTTAAGTATAGGATTGTATTATCTACAATTAGAATTAGTTTTGCCTGCTCATTCTCTGTTTATATCCATTTACTTTCATTACTGCTCTTGCTAAGAATTAAGCACTATATTGAGTAAGAGCAGAGACTGGACATCCTAATTTAAGTTTCTTCCTTATCTAGTCTAATATTGGACTTAGGTTTGTCATATATATATATATATATTTTTTTTTTCTTTACTATGTTGAGTTTTCTTCTAATACCCTCAAAGTTTTTTATCATGCAGGAATACTGTAGTTTTAAAAAGATTTTTTTCTGTATCTATCGAGGTAACCATGTGATTTCTGTCCTTAAGGCTCTTTACGTGCTTCACTACATTTACTAGTTTGTATATGTTGGACTATCATAGATAGCATCTGTGTAATGAAGCCAGCTTGGTCATGGTGTATGAGCTGCTGTTGTTATTGCTGTTGCTGTTATTGCTGCTGCAGATACTCCTCCTCCTCCACCTCTTCCTCCTCTTTCTCTTTTTCCTTCTTCCCTTTTGTCCCCTTCACCCCTTCCTCCTCCTCTTCTTCCTTCATCTCTTCCTCTTCCTCCTCTTCCTTGTTTTCTGGGTCAGTGTTTCTCTGTGTAGTCCTGGCTCTCAATCAGACTGGCCTCCAACTCAAAGATCCTTTTGCTTCTACCCTGAGTGCTTGGATTAAAGGCATGTGCCACCACAGCTAGTGGGAGTATGAGCTTCTTAATGTGTACTTGAATTTTATTCCTACAAATTTTATATCTGTGTTCACCAGAGAAATTAATCTCTAGATTTTTTTTCTTGTATTTATCTTGTTTTGATAACAGAGTAATATTAGCTTTATAGAATAAATTTGATAATGTTCCCTTTTTATTTTATAGATTTTTTAAAAATAACATTTTTATTTTATGCATATGGATGTTTTATCTGCATGTACACCTGCACACCAGAAGAGGGCATTGGATCCAATGTGACTACAATTATAGACAGCTGTGAGCTGCCACTTGGGTGCTGGGAATTGAACTCAGGACCTTTAGAAGAGCAGTCAGTAGTATTCTTAACCACTGAACCATCTCTCCAGCCCTATTTTGTTGAATTTTTGAGAACTTCTACTTCTTTGAAGCTCTGGTATGATTGAGTGAGTTTGTCTGGTCCTGGCCTCTTCATTGGAGACAACTTATTACTGTTTCAGTAGTGTGTTATAGGAAAGGTTAAGTCTTTTCTGTTTCTCTTCTTTATCATTTTTACACAGGAATTCACTTTGTAGTTCAGATTGGCCTTAAATTCGTGGAAATCCCCTTGCTTCTGCTTCTGAAAGACTGAGATTACAGCCATGAGCCTTGACACACCTGGGTTTACAATCTCTTTTAGATTTAGCAGTTTTTTTGGAATGTAAGTTTTTCTTCAAGTATTTCACTGTGAACCCCAAGGTTTTATTGGAATTTGTTGAAGTATCCCCATTTTGAATCTAATATTATTGGTGTATTCTCTTGATGAATTTAGATAAGGGTTTTGTCAATCTTATTTCTCAACCATGTTTCATTGGTTCTTTGTATTGTCTTAGTGTCTGCTTTATCACCTTTATTACTTTTATTATTTTCTTCTACTGATTTTGAATTTGTCTTACTCTTTTTTTCTAAGACCTTGAGGTACATCATCAAGTCATTTATTTGAGTCCTGTTTTGAATATAACCACTGCCACCTATCTGCTTTCCTCTTAGATCTGCCTTCACAGTTTACCAAAGGTTTTGGTAAATTTCATTTTCATTTGCTTGTAGGACCCTTTTATGTTGGATGATTTTTTGGTGGGACATTGATCAGTCAAGAGTGCGTGTCAGTCTCTATCGTTTCTATAGAATGTGTAGTTCCTCTTGCCATTTATTCTACCTGTTCCATTATGATCTGACAAAATATATAAACTCATTTATTTTGTATTTGTTAAGAATTTTTTTTTTACAGTCTAAGATACGATCTGCTTTGGAGGAGTCTGTGGCCATTGAAGAGGGTGTTTGCTTTGCAGCTGTAGACAGACTGTTCTGTGGCTACTGAGAAGGATGTGTGTTCTGCAGCTGTTTATAGACTTCATTAGAGATTTGATGAGCACATTTGATCTGTGCTACAGTTTAAGCTTGAAGTTTCTGTGTTGAATTTGTTTAGATGATCTATTTGTTGATGAGAGTAGGTTATGAAGTTGTTAGGATTGAATCTGAACCTATGTTTCTTTATGTCTAGTGATATTTTCAAATTGAAAGGAATTCACATACAATGTAATTCACTCTTTTAAAGTACGTAATTCACCAGTTGTAGCATGTTCACACCATTGTATAGCCATTACCACTAATTCCAGAGCACCCATACATATCACACTCAAACATACTTATTCTCTCTTTGTGTGTCTCTGTTTCTGTGTCTCTGTCAGTCTCTCTCTTTGTATGTGTGTGAGTGTGGTGTGTGTATGTCTTGTTCTTTTGGCAGTGTCCCTCATTTCTTTTGAGACAGGGTCTCTACTGGCCTGAAATTTACCAAATAGGCTAGGCTGGCTGGCCATGAAGCTCCAGGGATCTGCCTATCTCTGTTTCCCCAGTGGTAGCATAATTTCACACTTAGGTTTTTTTCTTTTTTTTTTTTTTTTTGGTTTTGGTTTTGGTTTTGGTTTTGGTTTTGGTTTTTTGAGACAGGGTTTCTGTGTATAGCCCTGGTGGCTGTCCTGGAACTCACTTTGTAGACCAGGCTGGCATCGAACTCAGAAATCCACCTGTCTCTGCCTCCCAAGTGCTGGGATTAAAGGCGTGCACCACCACCGCCCGGCGGTTTTTTTCTTTTTAATGTGGGTTTGTGAGATTGAACTAATTGAAATTTTTTCTATTTAGCATAAATATTTAGCATGTTTTCAAGTTTTCCCATGTTGTGGCATGCGTTACTACTTCCTTCATTGTGTGGCTGCACTCATTGTGCAGACATTCATTCTTTTCCTTTGGTGTTGGGACTCAATCCCTCAGCTTCAGTATCCAGCAGGCAGGACATCTACTAGCTAAGGCCTAGCTAGCTCCATGTGACTTACTGTGTGCCTCTCTGTTAGCCCATAGACACTGGGCTTTTAGGAGGAGTTCTGCTATTAATATGTTTATACATGTTTCTTTGTGATATGTTTATAGCTCTCTTATTTTTATAGAGATTCTTGTGTCATATAACTGTTTAGCTCTGAGGAACATCTTAACATTTAAGAATGTGGAGGATATGATTGTAGTTGTCTCAGAGCATGGTCTGTCAAGTGGAAGACATCATCTATCCTGTTGTTTATTTTGATTTATATTTTAAGAGGTTTGTTGATTTATATTTATGCATCTCTGTGTGAGTGCATGTGCATATGAATGTGCTGGTGTGTACATGTGTGGAGGCCAAAAGAGACCCTTAGGTGTCACCCTTATCACACGCTGCCTCTTCTATTGAGTCAGAGTTTTCTTGGCTAGCTTGATGCCAGCAAGGCCTAGTAACCTTCCTGTCTCTGCCCTCCTGCTGGAGACAAGTGTTTGCTGGAGTATTCAGCTTGTTACATGGGTGCTGGCATTCAGGCCCCAGTCCTCACTGTGGAACATATGCTTAGCTACCCCAGCTCTGTCTTGTTTATAATGACACTGGAAGCTTTGTCTTTTTACTTCTATTCAGAGTAACTTATTTTGTTGTTATTTTTCAAGATCAAATTTGTCAAACTGTGTAATTCTTTCAAATATTTTACTAAAACTCCGTAGTCATTCAGTTTATATTTAAGCAAGTTGTGTCCTGAATACCCAGTTTTGTTAATGAGTTCTTTTCCCTTATGCTTGTGTAAGTCTGCTCTGAGACAGATGACCTGGAGCTATTCTTATCCTTCTTGTTGGTTTGGATGAAGTTCTGAGGTGTACTCTTTTATTCTATGTGCTGTGGTTAGGGCACACTGTCATCTGGGGATGAAAGTAGGCTAGAAAAACACTATTAGTATTAGTTGGTGCCACTTTGCATTTCCCAACAAGTAGGCAAGTTCCTGAAGCTGAGGCTGAAGGTGCTTTGACTTTTCCAGTTTCTTAGCTGGGCTAACAGTTGACAGTAATCTAAAGCATATAGTTAACAGGGCTGTAAGATGGCTCTGTGACCACAGCCCTCACTGAGCAAGTGTGAGGACTTGAGTACGGATCCTCAGAATCCCATGGAGAGGGAAGGGAGAGGGGAGAAGGGAGAGGGGAGAGAGGGAGAGAGGGAGAGAGGGAGAGAGGGAGACGGAGAGGCAGCATCTTCAGTGGTGCACTGCTAAGGTGCCCCTGTGCCTGGAAGTCTGTAAATAACATCATGTATGCCCTGTGAGCAACCCTGCTAAAACTCAGGGTCAACAAAAAAATATACAAGAGAAAACAATAACAAAAGAAAAAAACAAAGTGGAAGAGACATTAACTAGAAGGGGGTTGGTTGGGAATAGGAAGGGACCAGCAAGAGTGGAAGGGGAATAAAATGTAATGGGGAGTGTATGTGATAAAAGTCTTTATCTACATGTATATTTAATTTATGCTAATAAGCATTTTAAAATAACAGAAAAAAAAAGCCAGTGAATTATAAACTAAATATTTGGATAGCATTTATTTCTGGCGGTTATGAGAGGTATACATAAAGAATTTCAGTAGCTTTAGGGCAAGAGATGGCTTATGGACTTATATCTTCTCTACATCTTATTCATGTGCTTTTTTACATGTATTAAATATATTATGATGATGATCTTAATATGTAAACTATCCATGACATATTGATACTGAAAAGAGTGCTATGGTGGTATCCTGAGGCAATGTAAGCCTTTGCTGCTTATGATACTTAGAGTTTCTGTATTAGTTACTTTTGGATCTGTGTGACTACAGCACCTATATTCTGGCTCACAGTTTCAGAGTGTTGGAGTTCATCATGACAGGGAAGGCATGGTGGGACAGCTCAGTTCCTGGTAGTAGAAGCACATGTCAGAGACTCTTCATCTCATCACAAATAGGAAGCATAGAAACAGCTGGTTCCACAGCTTCCCTCAGTATCCCCTGAAGGGGCTGTGTAGAACTTGTGAGCTTCTAACCTTTCTTTCTTTTTTTTTTTTTTCCCTTGTTCCATTCAACCCCGTTTGCTCTGGCCGGCTCCGCTCGCTCCGGCCGCCCCTGTACAGCCCCACTCGCTCTGGCCAACCCTGCTCGCTCCAGCCGTCCCCGCTCGCTCCAGCCATCCCCGTTTGTTCGGCTCCGCTCACTCCAGCCCCGCTTGTTCATTCCAGCCCCGCTAGCTCCGGTTGGTCTCTCCAGTCCAAGGATTTGTTTCTTATTATCCTTCATAAGTACACTGTAGCTGACTTCAGACGCACCAGAGGAGGGCGTCAGATCTCATTATGGGTGGTTGTAAGCCACCATGTGGTTGCTGGGATTTGAACTCATCACCTTTGCTCTTACCTGCTGAGCCATCTATCTCACCAGCCTGCTTCTAACCTTTCTATGGTAGGTTGTTGCTTGGGTTTGGTGTCTGTCTCTTTCTATTTGGAAATAAAATTCTTTTGACGCAGAAGAATCTCTTTTTGAGAAAGCTTGTTTTGGACTCGTCAGTCATCGCTGCACGTCTTTGGCATAGTTTTACCCAGCCTGTCTCTGATGCCAGAGTCAAGTCAAGACGTCTATCTCTACTTCATAGTGATGAAGTGTTCTTTACAAGTGGACAAATAGACTTGTTTTGTTGGGAATGCAGATGCCACTGTGACAAAACATAACATATAACACTGATTTGAACTGGTAGTTACGCTTGTGGTGCTTAGCTCATAGTGTATTTCTGGAGGGGAGACTGTGCAAAGGCATGTGGATATGAATATTAGGTAACTGTTAAGGAAAGGAGCTAGGCATTTGCTCTCTTATTATGTTTATATCAAAGTTTATATCAAAGAAGATTATTTTAAGTTTTTAAAATTTGTTTGTTTACAATCACCCAGTGCAAGGGATTGAGCCTCCCACATTCTAGACTAATGTGCTTTTTTTTCCCCCTAGCTTTGGGACCATCTGGATCACACAATGTTTTTAGAAGATTTTAGACCATTTCTAAGTAGCAATCCACTGGACCAAGATAATAGAGCCAATGAGAGAGGTCACCAAACTCACACTGACTTTTGGGGACCAAGTCGGCCTCCAAGGTTGCCAATGACAAGAAGATACAGGTCTCGGGGAAGTACTCGTCCTGACAGGTCACCAGCTATCGAAGGGTGAGTTGTTGTTTTGAGTTCTTAAGGGCTGTTTAGATTGTTATTGGCACAATCCAACCTTTATAAAGTTCTCAGACTTTTGTGAACAAGACAGAAATATAAACAGGATGAAAATGAAGCTAAATTGAATGTCATACTCAAGAATTATCATTGAGTGCTGGGCAGTGGTGGCTATTTAATCCCAGCACTCAGGAGGCAGAGGCGGGTGGATTTTTGAGTTCGAGGCCAGCCTGGTCTACACAGTGAGTTCCAAGACAACCAGGGCTACACAGAGAAACCCTGTCTCGAACCCCCCTTCCCCCCAAAAAAAGGATTGGTGATAAAATAGAGATTGGTATATCTAATATACTTCTGTAGCATTTTTATTAACATCTCAGAGGGGGTTTATCAAATTTTAGAAAAGGCTAAGTTTGATACTTCACACTTGTAAGCATTTGGCAGGCTGTGAAGAGCATGAGTTCAAGACCAACCTGGGCTAGATATTAAGACCATACCTCAAAAAGAATGTGGTAGCACACACCTTTATTCCCAGCCCTGGAGAGGCAGAGGTAGATGGATTTTTGAAAAGCCACTCTGGTCTACAGAATGAATTCCAGGACCATACAGTGAGACCATGTCTCCAAAATAAAAAAGAAGATAAATAGATAAAAAGAAAAAAAAGTAAAAGAAAAAGAAATTTGAAAGATACCAAAAGGTAAACCAAGTATATCCCATAACATTGAGATCTGTCTTAGTTACGAATAAAGCACGGAGTTGTGCATGTGGTTTCAGAGGGCTCAGAGTCCACTGTAGCAGCACAGCATGGTTGGAACTGAGAACTAAAATCTCCATCCACAAGTAGGAGGTAGAGGGAAGGTACAATGGGAATGTCTTGGACTTTTGAAACCCCTAAACTTGTCCCTAGTGATACATTTCTTCCAATGAGGGCACACCTCCTAATGCTTCTTCACAAATGGTTCCAACAATTGGGGGCCATTCTCATTCAAACTACTGCAGAATATAGTATGAAATCACTTAATATGAAATCGCTCTAGCATATCCCCTCCCATACCCTCTTTTTTTTTTTTTTTTTTTTTTTTAAAGAAAAATAGGTTATTTAGATCTACCAGGTAGCTCAGGCTGGTTTTGAATTCCAGATCCTCCTGCTTTAGGCTCCCAGGTGCTAGGTGCATGTCACCAAACCTGCTTTGTACTACGTTTTTGTTAAAGGAAAAGGAATCTTTTTCTACTGCCCCTTATTCTGTGCTCAGAATATTTCCTGTGTCCTAATGTTTCCTGCCCACAGATGTGAGGAAAGCTAGATGAGTACAGAGTTAACTTTGAAACCTTTACTGAGGTGGCAAGGAGGGTGCTGTGGAGATTGGTTTGTGATTAGCCAGCTGTGGTGCCTGCTGATCACTTACACTAGAGTAAATGGTGTGTTTGAACTGAGTTTGGTGGCACATGCTTGTAACCCCAGCATTTGGGAGAATCAGGAGTTCAAGCTGGCTTCAGCTCTCTAGTGAGCTTGAGGCTAGTCCATGCTCCACAAGCCTTTAGATGAAACAACAAACTAAACAACAACAAAAAGCATGTATCAGGTGAGTTGTACTGTATGGTCAATATTTTTTTCAATGTGTAGCAATCTTTTGAGGATTTTTATTGTATTTATTTTCATTGTAGGTTTGTAAGTTTAGATTTTTAGCTCTGTTTTGTACACTTTGGTCATTTAAATGATTTCTTGATGAATTCTTTCCTTTATATAATCACTATTATAAATAGGCCCACCTGTTTTCAATTTTATTTCAGTTTTACATGTTGTATTGTGAGTGAGACTGCATGTTTTATGTGCCCAAACGTGGACCGTATAGTCAGTAGCAGTTTTTTCTTTTTACTTTTCTTAGCAAGTGGAGACTATTTCTTGAATTATGTATGACCAGAAAATACCAGATTACTTGCTAAGGGTTCTTGATGTAGGGAATTGGTGTGGAATCTACTTTTCACTATTGGGACTCTAACAGTCTGCTGTCAGGATCTGGGATGCATCTCCCAACACACATGCTTTCTTATGAAGATCCAAGGAGAATACTAGTTTTTTACTTTGTAAAGACATCATGCTTACAGATGCTGCAACCACCCTCCAAGTTATGGATGCAGGGTGTGGCTGATGCTGAGGACAACAGGAGGGGGGATGAAGAGGGGTGTGCTCTATTGACTTTGTCCCCAGCCTTTAGAACTAAATTAAACACATTTTCTATTGCTTATAATCTTTTTTTGGCTTATAATCTTCCCACATTGTTCTGTATAGACTAAAATACAAGGTTATTAATATCTTTCTTCCTATTAGACTTTTTAAAATCTTGTCAGGCTGCACTTGCCATGAACTATATCTTAAGATCCTGTTCACCTATTTCAATAGACAGTACCTTTCAGAAAGTAGCTTTTGAAGATTAGCCTTTGTGAGATTATCAGTGTGTTCTAACCAGGAGTTCCTCTGAAATATGCATTTCCTGTGGCTGTTCACTGATGTAGAGCACTTTTGCTAACATAAAAGCAAGCTCGAATTATTCATTTATTCTATAATTATTTATTGAATGCTCAAAGTGTACACTTGGTCCTGTAGTGGTAGGTGTTTAAATTATATCTCATTTATGAGTAATTAGAGCCAGAACATACTAAACTCACTTCACTGTCAAATGAAGCTGACTTGTGCCAGAAGACCCACTTGTGGATTGATTGACATCTGGGGTACTGTGTCCTCACCTGATACCAGCTTTGGATTTCTCAGACACCAAGAAATAAAAATGATCAGAGGATTGGGTTGTTATGTATAGAGTTGATGGTCTTTAGAAGGAATTTCACTCAGATTATTAATGTTTCACCTTAAAGTTTTTAGAATGGTAAAATATTTGTATCTGTTCTGTTTAATTAACTTTTGACAAGTCATAGAGGTACATGTTTTGTATATAGCACATTAAAACCTATCTTTTATTTTAGTACCCTCTCCACCCTCATTCTTAAAGACAAATCTTATAGTTTCAGCTAGTCCGGAACTTTATTTATATATATATATATATATATATATATATATATATATATATATATATATATATATATATATATATATATATCTCAACTTGATATATATATATATATATATATCAACCTGGCCTTGAATTTGTGATCTTCCTGTATCCACTTCCTGATAACGAGCATTACAGGCTTGCACCACCATGCCCAGTTTATGAAGTGTTGGGGATTGAGTCAGCCCAGGGCTTTGTGCAAGCAAGGCAAGCACTCCATTAACTAAGGTACTTCTGCACCGAGAAAGGCCTTTGAAAGCTTTCTACCTATACAGTATGTTTTTAAGAAGTCATCCCTAAATTTTAGCATCATAGCCTTTTGATACCAGTCACTACTTAGGTTTTAAGAATTGACATTGGTTGTTAACTTGCCCCCTTATTTTAAAAATGTTAGTGTTTACTTTTTAAATGTATTAAAAGACAGTGTAGTGGCTATTCCTGGTTGTCAACTTGACTATATCTGGAATGAAAAATAATTCAGAAAAATTCTCAAACAAATGAAGGAAAGGCTACATTGGATCATGGCAAAAGTCAGTCTTAGCCAGTGAATCAATTTCCAGACTTGAACCAGTTTGCAGACCCAGAACCCCTTGAATGAAGGGGTGTCCAAGTTCCCCCAAGGAAGGATCTTGATAGGACACCTAAAAGTTCTGCTGTCAGTCTTTCTCCAGTTCTTTCCCAGAGTGTCCTATATAGCCTTTTATAAGGGTAACTAACTGTACACTGTGGGAAAGGAAATAATCAGACTTTCCAGGGTCTATTGGATACTGGTTCTGAATTGACAATGATCCCAGGAGATCCCAAGAAACATTGAGGCCCTCCAGTTAAAGTAGGGATTTATGGAGGAAAGGTGATTAATGGAATTTTGACTCATGTCCGGCTCACAGTAGGTCCCTGAACACACCTGGTGGCCACTTCCCCAGTTTCAGAATGTATAATTGGGGTTGATATACTTAGAAACTGGCAGAATTCTCACATTGGTTCCCTGCCTGTAGAGTGAGGGTTATTATGGTTGAAAAGACTAAATGGAAGCCTTTGGAGTTGCTTCTGCCAAAGAAAACAGTGAATCAGCCGGGTGTGGTGGCACACATCTTTAATCCCAGCAGAGGCAGGCGGATTTCTGAGTTCAAGGCCAGCCTGGTCTACAAAGTGAGTTCCAGGACAGCCAGGGCTACACAGAGAAACCCTGTCTCGAAAAACAAAAAACAAAAAACAAACAAAAAAAGAATACATTTGTATAGTTATTCTTTCAATTTTTAAAAAAATTTATTTATTTATCATATCCAAGTACACTGTAGCAGTCTTCAGACACACCAGACGACGGCTTCTGATCTCATTACAGATGGTTGTGAGCCACCATGCAGTTGCTGGGATTTGAACTCAGGACCTCTGGAAGAGCGGTCAATGTTCTTAACCACTGAGCCATCTCACCAGCCCTATTCTTCCAATTTAACATCAATTGGTATATAAGTTGAGATACTAAAAGAATGTTCTCAAGGGATATTGCCCCATTGTAAATTTACAAATGCATTCACAATTGTACGTGAAATAGTTATGTCATATTAGGCATATTGTTATTGTTTCATGTAGACATGAGATATTATTTATGTCAAGTTGACAAGCAGTAGATTGTAGTAGCTATTCCTGGTTGTCAACTTGACTATATCTGGAATGAACTACAATCCAGAATTGGAAGGCTCACCAGTGATCCTAATTTTGAGGTGAAAGACCCAGAACATAAGGACTCTCACGTTCTGACTCAGGAAGAGCGACACCCCAAATCACTCATGAGAAACGGTCTTATTGTAAATCACATGAGGCTTTATTCGGGGAAAGCCAGAGCTCTGGGGATGACTTGTATCCCAGAAGTGGATAGAGGAGTCGACCCCGAGGGAAAAGAGGACCCGATATTTATGGCCCCTCAAGGGGGAAAGGAGGAGGAGGGAGTAGGAGATTTTCCTGATCTGACAATATCCATTCTTTCTACAGAAGAAATGAGTACACAGAAGATTTTCACGCTCAGGTGCAAAGTGAAATCCACACACACTTGGCAGTGAGCTGTATCAGTTGGAAAATACATGCATTCAAAGAACAGTAGGGGCAAGCACACATATTTAAGAAATGTTCAGGCTATTATGTTCAGCTATGTAAAGGCTTTCTGCTAATAGTGAAATCTCTTTTCCCAGTTCCAGGGTCTTTGTGACCTGTTACATTTTTCTCAGGATCTTTCAGAAGCTGGGAGATAAAAGTTTCTGACCTGGATCTTGGCATGGAGATCTCAAAGCATAGTGGCTATGAATTCCAGGAGATTAAGGCAAAGAGATCTCAGAGTTCAAGGTCATCTGGGACTGACAGCATTACAAAGAAGCAGCCCCAATTAGACTTTGATATTGTAATCTTACAAACTTTTAAATAGACATACACAATGTATGTAGTTGAAATAGGCCCAATCATATACATGTTTTATTATTATTTTATATGAACATATTTCTTCATATAAATCCAGTTTGTCCCCATCTAGGGGGTTCTCTTAATCCAGCAGACATTGCTTTTCCTCTGTACCAATGGGCTCTTTTAGATGTTGTGCACACAATAGTGAGCACAGTCATGAAAAAGTGTCTTTTTGTGGATTTTAAGTACTAACAAGGAAAAGTAGGCAAAATGTTGAGTGTTGAGCAGTGCTGAGTGTGAGGTAGTGTGCCTGGAATGGAGAGAAGGGATGTGGGAGACATAAAGGTTCCACAAGGACTCAGCAAAGGCCTCATTGAAAAGGTTAAATAAGTATGTTACTAGACAAAGGAAGTGAAGGACAGAGTTAGAACATCCCCCAAGGATGAGCTAGAACATCCCTCAAGGATGAGCTAGAACATCCCCCAAGGAGATACACCGGTGTGGAACAGAGTTAAATGAGGCGAGTATTAGGAGATGAAGCCTCAGGGAAGTTTTGGCTTGTGGCTGGGAAGGTAGGTATTCAAACATGCAGAATCTAAGGGCTTTTACTTGAGTGGACCCTTAGGTTTAACTTAGGTCTGTCCACTCTGGAGAGCAGAGTAGAGGACTGAGGGCAGGGAAAGAGTTGGAGAGAGACCTAAGAAGCCACTGCCTTAACCTGAGCTAGAAATGCCAGTGACTTAGATGAGAGTAATAAAGACTTGCTTGAGTGTAATGTTGAGTATGGGCTACAGTATGTAACAGAAAAAGAGAAAAAGGGGACACCAAGGTTGCTGTCCTGAGGGACTAGAAAAGTGGGGACACTATGACATGGAAAGCACTAAGCAGAACAATTTGGAAGAAAAAATTGGCCATTTTGTAATTTGGGACATAGTGAGTTTGAAGTGTCTGGAGGAATCAAGTGCAGATAGTGAGCCAACAGTACATTTGGCTGGAAATAAAATATGGAAGTTATTGCCTGTTTGTGGTATTTTAATTTAGAAAGTTGGATGTAAGAAGAAGAAGAAGAAAAAAAAAAGAATTTCTTGGCATGGCAACCTATACCTGTATTTCCAGCACTTAAACTAAGGCAGCCGGGTGTGGTGGCGCACGCCTTTAATCCCAGCACTCGGGAGGCAGAGGCAGGCGGATTTCTGAGTTCGAGGCCAGCCTGGTCTACAAAGTGAGTTCCAGGACAGCCAGGGCTATACAGAGAAACCCTGTCTCAAAAAACAAACAAAAAAAAAAAAAAAAAAAAAAAAAAAAAAAAAAAAAAAAAAAAAAAAAAAAAAAAAAAAAAAAAAAAAAAAAAAAAAAAAAAAAGAAAAGAAAGAAAAAAGAAAAGAAAAGAAAAAAAGAAACTAAGGCAGAGGAATTGCTGTGAAGCCCTCTGTATTCCATAGCAAGTATCAGTCCAGCCAGTGCTACACAATGAGATCTTGCCTCAAGGAAAAACAAAACAAAAACAAAAAAGAGCAGAAAGAAAAGAAAAAGAGAAAACAGAACTCAGAGACTAGGCCTGGTAGAATGAGCCAGGCACACCATGGAACTGTGTGAGGAGTTTCCTGTGGGCCCAGTATGGGACTCCCCTCTACATTTGTGGGTTCATTTTGCTTTTCTGTAGACTTGTTGAAAGTGCAAATACATCTACCCCCCTTTACATACATTTAACATTTATCTTTAAAAAGAAATTATGTAACCACAAGAACTATAACAGAAAAGTCAGTATAAATAGTGTGTCTAAGCTAGGTGTGGTGGCGCACTCCTTTAATCCGAGCACTCGGGAGGCAGAGGCAGGCAGATTTCTGAGTTCTATACAGAGAAACCCTGTCTCGCCCCCCCCCCAAAAGTGTCTATTAGCTGAGGGTAATTTCTGAACAAAATTTACTGGGACCACTCTGAGCAGTCTCTCTTTGGTACTTCCGATAAAACTGAGCCAACTTCTGACTTTTAGAGGGTAAGGAACAGAATGAGAATGAGCCCTGTTAAGGAGGTGACCCTGGCAGACTCGCATTTGTAACAGGCTGGCTGCAGGGCTTAAGGGGATGAGGCTGCTTTCTCCCTGTTTACCTGCTTGTCAGTTCACCAGTGTGGTAACTGACTGAGTGTTCCTGGTAAGCAGGAGGGGCTTGTTGTGTGAGTTACCCCAGCCTACATTTGCTGTCTCATTCTTTCTGCAGCTCTGGCATTGAGGAGCAGCTTAGCTAGGTGGTTCTGGCAAAGGGTTCCAGTTAGGTGATAGCTACCATGCCTTCTGTGGGGTAGTCATTTGAATATTTGAACTGGACGAGGAAGACCTGCTTCTGAGATGGCTCTTTCTTTCTCTTGAGAATTAGCAGGAGCCTTAGCTTGCTCACCATATGCGTCTCTTCA
This sequence comes from Mus minutoides, assembly GCA_902729485.2. Lineage (NCBI taxonomy): Eukaryota > Metazoa > Chordata > Mammalia > Rodentia > Muridae > Mus > Mus minutoides. The sequence continues at coordinate 84,678 of CACVCL010028547.1, forward strand.
TAGAGCCCTTTCCCCGTCCCCATGACTTGGCAGCTCTTTTAGAGTAGATGATCCTATATAGATAGAGAAGGAAAGAAATCACCATAACTTTTGGTATTCTAATCGTGCAAGCCACAGTCAGTTCTGTCATATCTTATCTAGAAGTTGATCACTAAGTCTAACCAAGTTTGAAGGGAGAGAAGTATTGGATAATTTGTAGGCATATTTGTCCTATAGTCTGATATTGGCTGATATTATGTTGATTAGCTTAATGCCCCTTTAAAAAAGGAAATGGGGCCGGGCAGTGGTGGCACACGCCTTTAATCCCAGCACTTGGGAGGCAGAGGCAGGCGGATTTCTGAGTTCAAGGCCAGCCTGGTCTACAAAGTGAGTTCCAGGACACTGTCTGCAAGCCTTACCACACAGAGAAACCCTGTCTCAGAAAACAAAACAAAACAAACAAAAAAGGAAATGGGTCCAGAATCCTACCGGGGCAGCATCTTTTGGACCCTTTCGCACCCTGGTGTCAAAGATCCAAGGAAATATTTTGAAAGCCACATCATAACATCAGGTCATTTTCTAACCTAACTTAAAAAATTTTGTTAGTCTAAAAATTGCAGAACTCACAAAGAGCAACAATGAACACATGTACCATAGGTAGTGGACTGATTCCTGTTGGTGTCTTTTGTATAACAAACGGTGGAAACTATTGGAGTGTTGATTGTTGTCTAGTCAGCCATGATTGTCTGTAGAATACCTCTTATGTGCTGTTTTATCTCACTTTTCCTCTCTCAACAGAATAATACAACAGATCTTTGCAGGATTCTTTGCAAATTCTGCCATTCCTGGATCCCCACACCCCTTTTCTTGGTAAGTGACCATTCTTTATCTGTATTACATTGCTTGAGTAGTACCATTTTAGGTGCTAGCATTTCCGTACCATATAGAAAGAAAACTTGCATAGGTGAGTATGTGGATGTGCCTGGGATATTGGATTACTTTTTTCTTTTTCTTTAACCAAACCCAAACTCAAGCAGAACTCACTTTTCCTTATTGATGTTTAGGGCAGCTGGCCTGGTCCCCTAAGATGTTGCTCAATATGCCTGGTTGTTTTCTGTCTTGGTTTGAGTTATATTGGGTAGGGGATGAGATGGTTCCTGCCAGGCTTCGGATCTGTTTTGCAAGTTTTTCTTATGGACCACACAGAAAGAATTCCTGAAGTTGAGATCAACATATCATTTTACCCTCTTTTCTTTTTTTTTTTAAACATATTTTTTTAAAGATTTATTTATTTTATGTATCATGAGTACACTGTAGCTATCTTCAGTCCCACCAGAAGAGGGCATCAGATCCCATTACAGATGGTTGTGAGCCACCATGTGTTGTTAGAAATTGAACTCAGAACCTGTGGAAGAGCAGTTAGTGCTCTTAACCACTGAGCCATCTCTCCAGCCCTACCTTCTTTTCTTAAAGTAAGAAAGTTTCTCAAAAAAAACAAAGACACACTTAGTTCATTCTCAGTGACACTTAGGTGTGGTAAGGCTTGCAGACAGTGTCTTCTTAGAGCTGCCTTTCCTGCAGCTGTTTGCGGTTTCTACATTGCCGCAGAAGGACTCTGTCCAGTCCTTCCCTCATCTGCTCCACTTTACAGCCTCTGGTTACTTTAGGTGTGGTCTAGCTAGATCCTGTGACTGTCACCCAAGGCACTGCACCAACAGCACCAAGAAAGAAATCCAGCCAAGTCCCTTTGTATGTGCTCTGAGCCACAATTCACAGGAACTGCTGTGACTGCTTTTCTACCAATAGTCCTTACTGTGCAGGGCATGTGCCGCCTCTTTGAACGAGGGAAGTCTGCTGTAGATTTGGGCCAGCCAAAACACACTTTTTTTTTTAAAACTCAGAGTGTCCTGTAGCAGCTAGAGGGTGTCACATTTTGTCCCAGCTAGGTAAATAATTGTTGAGAATAAAAGCATATCTCTATATAATCTGTTTAACTTTTCAAATACAGAAACTTTGCTTGCCTCTGGATTGTAGAGGATGAGTAACTTAGAGCCCTGAGAGAGAGCAGTACTCCATTGTTAGATCCATTGTATATATGGCAGAGAGCCTGATCACCCCACCTAATCCTGTCTGTCTCATCTCATGTATAGGAGCGGGATGCTGCACTCCAACCCTGGGGACTATGCCTGGGGTCAGACAGGCCTTGATGCCATTGTAACCCAGGTGAGGAGCTGCCTTCTGAGAGGGTGTCTGCTTGATGTGTCTCATGGTTCCACAGACTCCTGCTGCTTTCTGAAATGTCAATCACTCTGCTCTCACCAATAGTGTGAGCTTTGAGTTTCTGTTTTTACTAAGAGGATGGATGGGCTATGGGCATCCATAGTTTCCACGTTCCTACTAGGCATCCCAGGATTTCTAGAGAATGACTTTACCTCTGGAAGAAGTAAATACTTATCCTGTAACAAACAGTTCATTGTAATTTGTCCTCTTGTTCAGTCCTGTGAAGAACAGACAATTCACGGAAGAATAGGGTCTCCCATGTTGAAGAGGGGTTTCTGCCAGACCAAGCAGAGTAAAGGAAGGAAGCAGAGATGAGAGCTTCTCATGCTGTATAATTGCTTCCCTGTTTATGCTATTGTAACTTGACTGGTTTTCATTTCCCTGTGGACTGTTGAGAATAGAAAGCATGTTGTTTATTTCTAAGTCTTCTCATTGACAATAATATATCCATCTCTTGGCTTTTTGCTGCTTTCTATACTCCCATGCCTTCCTTCTGACTGAATAAAAATTTTAATCAGTTTATATTGGTTTTTATTAAGTTATAATTTTATCCAGGACATCACAACTCTTTTGGTATCTTAGATGTGCTTTGTGCCCAACTTCAGTTACTAGTCTTCCTTATGATCATGACTTACACTGGCGTCACTCTGACATTGGAAAGCTGCTCTGAGTGTTCCAGCACCCAGAAGGAGTCCTGCACAAGTTAAGAGCAGCGAGCATTCTTAGTGCCTTACTGTCTGTCCCCAGTAACTGAGCAGCTAGTGAGTGTTGCTGCCTCTTCTTTTTGTAGCTTCTAGGACAGCTGGAAAACACGGGTCCCCCTCCAGCTGACAAGGAGAAGATCACATCTCTCCCAACAGTCACAGTAACTCAGGAACAAGTCAGTAAGTTCACTTTCATATTTGTTCTGTCTTCCTATGACATCTGATCAAACATTCAGTGCATTTCTCTTCTAAAGGTATGGTTCCCTAACATTTCTATCTGACTACCAGCTATGGAGGACCTAGTTAGCATGCCTGCTTTCTAGGTCCCACAAGAAATAGGTAGTTGTCTGTACAAAACTTGATTATAATTAGAACAAGAACTTACTATTGGAAACAAAACTCACTAAGTGATTAAAAAAGCTGTAGAAAATAGTATTGGACCCATGATCCCATAGGGAGAAGAAGACATGGAAGGTCCACTCAGGTAAACAGAGACATGGTTTGAAAACTTTTTTACCACCTAAACTTGAAACTTGTCTTGCAGTTTGAAGGTTTTCTAAACAAGTCCCCTCCACCCCCCACCCCTTCCCTATCTGGTCAGACTGTCTCTCTGCTCCTCAAGTCAGAGACCATTCCTCATCTAATAAAAGAGCAGTTTATATCTGATGCAAACAATACCGCCCTGCTGGTGTTATTTCATGACCTCATCCTTCTGAAAGGAGGTCCTCAGATGGAGGAGCAAGGGTGTGAGAGATCTTTAGGAAGGTTCTCCTAGAAATATGTTAGATGCAGTGAAGAGGAGAGAGAACAGAAGTGGGAACTGGGGAGACTCTTCCTGGAGTTGAGATGGGGTTCTAGTGATGGCTGCATTGCTGACAGAAAGGAAAAGACAGATTTAGAGGTGTGATTGTCATGGAGGCACACAGCTTTAATCTCAGCACTATCAAGTTAGAGACAGGAAGATCTCTGAGTTCAAGGCCGGTCTGGTCTACATAGTGAGTTCTAGGCTAGCCAGGATCACATTGTGAGATAAGCAAGCAAGCAAACAAGAAAGAAAGGATGAAAGAAAAGTTCAGTTTTGAAAAGAGTTAGTTTTATTGATGATTACATAGTAAGATGAAGGAGGCAAAGGATTATTAAAGGTGATTGTAAGGTTCCAGAGCTTTATAAAGGCAGCTCTGCTACCATCGAGTGATGGCAAATCATGAACTGGCCCTGGGTCTGTTGAGATGCTGTGACAGTTTTAATTCTGAATTTATTGATTCTGAAGTGCTAGCTGAGAGTCCAGGTAGAAATGAGTGGGATCGTCTTGAGGTTAGTATTAGGGGGAGTCAGCTGGTGTGAAGTTTTGTGTGTATTTGGACTGCTAAAGAGTTAGAGTTGGGATGCTGCCTGGAAGGCTGTTGGTTGTCGTAGCTGTGACGGAGAGTGAGAGCTGAAGTTAGGATGAGGGGTGGGAGGGAGGAGAATGGAGGAAGAGTCTCTTAAGGGGCAGTTCTCAAATGCTTCCTCTTTGATCATCATCAGGGCCTGGAGCACAGCTCAGCCATTATACTATTAATCACATTTCTGCAATTCAGAATTTGCCACTTGGAGCTCTCACTACAGAAGGAGAAAATGGCTTCTGTTATTCATTTGGAGTCCTGAGTGTACTTGTCCTCTGTAGTTTTGAAGCCCCATCTCCTGGTATAGCCTTTAACAGCTTCAGAGGACCTTGGGACAGCTACACTGAAGAGCGTAATAAGGAAAGCACAGGAGACAGGTAGTTAAGACAGGGAGTAGCCACTACTAAGGGTGCTCAGTCCCTGATGGTGGACAGGTTGCCACTGTTTTCTAGGCAAGACCTGGCTGACAGGCTGTCACACATTTGGCAAGATGCTTTCCCTATTTTATTTAATAGAAAAATAAGTTTCTTCTCACCTGTTTTTGTTTTTTTGTGGTTTGTTTTGTTTGGTTAGGCAAATTTTTTTTTTTTTTTTTAGATTTAGTTATTTATTTGTTTAATGTATTTGAGTACTTTTTCTGCGTGTAAGCCTGCATGTCAGAAGAGAGCATCAGATCCCATTACAGATGGTTGTGAGCCACCATGTGGTTGCTGAGAATTGAACTTAGGACCTCTGGAAGAGCAGTCAGTGCTCTTAACTGCTGCATTATCTTCCCTAGCCCTGCTTACCTATTTTTTAACTTAAAAACGCCATTTGTTTTGTGTATGTGGGCATATGTACCACAGTGCATGTGTGGAGGTCAGATAACTGTGGAAATTGATTTCTTCTTCCATCATGTGGGTTCCAGGGACTAAACTTAGGTCATCAGGCCTGATAGCAACCCTTTTATTCTCTAAGCCACCTTACTGGGCCAGCTCTGCTAATTTTTCTAACTCATTACACTAAAGATTGGGCCTATTATATGATTCCTATCAGGTCTATTGGAATTGGCCCCATTCGTTTGCGTGTCTATTACCATTTCTGTTTCCATTTTGAATACAGTTCATACTTCTCATCTGCCAACCACTTAGATATAACTTTTCTCCTCCATCCCCTCATTGTGTATAGTGGAGGACACCTACATTTCTTGGGTTGTTAGAGACATCTGGTTTGGTTTTGTTCTTTCTTGTTTATGGGGTAGACTACTTGGTAGCCAAGGTTAGCCTTGACCGTCCGTGCTTCTGCCTCTCCCATGCTGGGGTCATAGGCCGGCACCACATGCTGGCTCTCGGTTATTTCCTTTCTTCCTTTTGCTTGTTACTTTAAAAGCGCACATCTTCCAACAGATACGGGTTTAGAATGTCCAGTATGCAAAGAAGATTACACAGTTGAGGAGCAAGTCCGGCAGTTACCCTGCAACCACTTTTTTCACAGCAGCTGCATCGTGCCGTGGTTAGAACTGGTGAGTACAGTGGCTTGTCCCGTGACAGGGCAGCTGGCAGGTTAGCTTTGGCTGGGCGAGGCTGGTTCAGAGTAAGAATGTAGTTGCAGTTCAGAGAGCCAAGTAGGTGAGATTTTAGCTTCCTTGCCAGTTCTAGTACTACTGGCATTGTTTTGTTTAATTATTATCCTGTTGTAGTGCTTCTAACCACAGGACAGTGAGCTGTCACATACAGCCCCCATGGCACTCCAGCAGCTTCTGAAGAACAGTTAGCAGATTGTGGCTGTTGTGTGGTGACGGGGCAGAGTTGGAAAGCTGTAACAGAATTGATGTAGGAGAGCATACAGAATCCAGAACACTTACTCTCTGTCCTTTAAAGGTTTAATTTTCATTTTCTAATCATGTATCTATGTGTGTAGTTAGAATGGGTATGTACACATGAGTACAGGTACCCTTGGAGGCCAGAAGAGGGGATTATATTCTTTGGAACTTTGGTTACAGGCCATTGTAACTCCTGGGTGCTGGGAACTGAACTCATTTTTCTGCAAGAGTGGTGCGTGCTTGCAACTGCTGAGTCACTCTCCAACCCCTCTCTGTCCATTTAAAGAAAAAGTTGGTTTAGTCTCACCGAGATTACATGAAGAAATGGTTGGTAGTTACTTTTCTGTCATAGTTGAAGTCACTGTTAGCAGTTACTTTTGTTTGATGTTAATGTGTTAGCTTTTATTAACTTCTTGGCTTAGAATTCTGTCCATTCTGCCTAAAATTCTATCCATGAAATATCCTGGTATGGTACTTTTCTAGTTGTCACCTTACGTCATAATTGGAGGTGAGGTGTCATGTGGGTACACAGGCATATGTGTGCATGGGGAGGCAGAGGTCAACCTTAGATGTTGTTCCTTAAGAACTGTTCACTTTTGATTTTTGAGTCAGTGTCTCTGGTTGGTTGACCTGGAACTAAACAGATCAGACTAGCCTGGCTGGCCACACCCCCAGGGATCTGTGTGTCTGCCTCCTTACCCCTGACAGGATTGCAAACATCTGTCACTGGCATCTTACATGGGTTCTGCATTTGTTTGTAAGCATCTTACTGACTGAGCTGTCTCCCCAGCTTGATTTGGGGGTTTCTTTCTTTCTTTCTTTTCTTTTTTTTTTTTTTGGTTTTTTGAGACAGAGTTTCTCTCTATTTCCCTGCCTGATCTGGAATTCACTTTGTAGACCAGGCTGGCCTCGAGCTCAGAAATCCGCCTGCCTCTGCCTCCTGAGTTCTGGGATTAAAGGCGTGCGCCACCATACCCAGCCCGATTTTGGGGTTTCTTAAGGGTTTGATATTCCAGCTTCTCAGGTCATGCTGTTCACGTGGATTGATATCATTTTGTTTCAGCATGACACATGCCCAGTATGTAGGAAGAGCTTAAATGGTGAGGACTCTACTCGGCAAACCCAGAGCTCTGAGGCCTCTGCAAGCAACAGATTTAGCAATGACAGCCAGCTACATGACCGATGGACTTTCTGAAACTAAAGACCACACCTGAACCAGGGCTGCCTGTGTTAGTCCTGTTAGAGCTGTAAATTGTATCAAAACTAAACAAACAAAATAGTAGATGGATTTAGGAATCATGTAAGAAACCCCAACCCATAATATTAATGCAAATGAGTGTATTTCTTCTCTAAATTTAAAGTTAGGACTTGCAGATGGAATTGTATCGACAACCAAATGCCTCTTGTTTCTGAATTGAGTGATAGTTTTATAAGTGTGAAACTTAATTAAGTCAGTTTTCTCCTGCTTGAGTAGAATCAGTTCCTTAAAGTCTAGGTAGGGTTCTACTGTTCTGTTGTCTTGTAGTGGGTGTCTCTACCTCCTCCTTCAGTCTCTATCCTACCATTAGTGATTTCACAACAAATAGAGAAGAAGCCAGAGCCCTAAGGTTGTTTTTTTCTTAATTGTACAAGAGTACAAGTATCTACTCTTGGCCCCATTAGCAAGATAAGACTAATTCAGGGGTCTGAGACTCTAATGCTATTCTATCTTGATCATAAGAGAGCAAATCAAGAAAATTACAGTGGGAAGGAAAAATGGCATGTCACTCTACACTTTGATTTTCTTATTTTAGTTCAGGAAGCACAGTTTCCCTAAAAATCACCATGGCATGTCTTACTTAGTCTTGGGTTGGTAGAAATCTGATTTTGGTTTCTCTGTGACATTAAATTGAGCAGCATATAGACATTGAAAGACAGATGTGGGAGATTTTTACTACTGAGATGTTTTTAATGACCCTCAACTCACTGTTTATTGTCTTTAATACTAGAAACTTTACAATAATTTTCTTCATAAAATAATTTCCTTCAAAAATACAATTCCTTCATTAAAAATAGGATTATTTTATTACTGCTTCTATACCAGTTTACAGTTTTGGTAATTCATTGTTTATTTAGGAATTAAAATTGTATGTTGTCTTGTTTTATTTTGTAAAGCCCATTTTTCATGTCTGAAACTTTTTCTGTTCTGTTCACTTCTAGCTATACTTGGAATCAATCTGATCAATGTAATCATGGCCAAAACAACTTAGTTTGGGAAAGGTAGACTGTGTTTTACATTCTAACGATGCTCATACACATACTCTGTACGTGTTTAAAATGGAATAAATGGAGATTGTGGAGCATGTCATTAAGCTTCAGCGTCTCAAAAGGACACGGTGGAGACATAGAAGAGCTGTTGGTGCCCAGAAAGGGCCTGGAGGCGAGCAGTGGCTCCATTTGTGGAGTGACTATAGTACTTCATAGTTCAGAATAATCAGAACAAGATCACTATAATTTGGTGAGGAGTCCTTCCCCAGGTTTTGTTGACTCACAGTCTGATTAGGGGGTAAATGTGTGGGATCAAAGATGTTTTTGTACTTTGTTAGAGGATGAAAAAGTTGGGAAGTGAAAAGAGAGAGATGGAGATGGGGGGGGAGTGGCCTGCTGAACTAATAGCCTGCCCATAAAGATTGTCATTAGAGGTATGGTTTAGAAACCAGTCCTGTGGCATGGCTCCTGTAATCCAAGCTATTTGGGAGGCTGACACAGGATGGTCACAATTTAAAGGTTTGCCTAGGTTTCATAGTGAGTTCAAGGCCAGCCTAGACCCCCTAGTGAGACTATTTTAAAATAAATAAAAAAGAGGCTGGGGTATTGCTTAATGTAGAGCACGTGCTTAGCATCTATAAGGACCTATGTTCAGTCCTCAATATTTCCAAAATGTGTGTGCTCACGTAAACATGTGCACACGCGCGCATGCAATTTAAATAGCTTAGAGAAAATGAAAAATGTGTTCTCATTTCCTCTCATGCTATGCCTTCATAAGGGGTATTTATTTGGATGATGTGACCTGTTTATTATGGTTAGACTATAAAATATAGTCTGAAAATACACAGTGGCTTTGGGTTGGGAGGAGAGTGTGGGTAAATGAGAATTCTGTTGCAGTGATTTGATCACTCACCTGGATTAAGCTGCACTGAAGTTGTAGTTTTTGAGTAAAATATTATCAGTTATCTCAGAAAAGATTTTGTTAGCTCAGGAAAGTCCATCTTTTCACTGTGTCCAGAGATGTCAAGACAGTTGTGTTTTCAGTTACAATTGAAGAGGTAGAAGTAGAAATTAATTTTACACAATATGGAAACAAAGTAATAGGCAGGGACCTCCCTTTCTGGTGCACAGTGTAACACATAGACTAAGTTACTTTAGTCTCTAAGAGGGCATATGGCTGTTTTGCTGTTTCCCAGGCTTGACCTGCTCAAATTTTAATGTTCTGTAATGGGAGGCACCTCAGACTTCCAGGTTATTTTATGCTAAGGAATTGGCATACTTCAGACAGACGGAACCAATTGGATCATGTAGAAAGAGACCTGAAGCGGTCCCAGGCTCATCAGTGTGAAATCTAGGAGAATACTGAGTGTAGTTTTAGTCCCAAGGGGAGCTGATGGTTTAGTTCCAACCCAACAGGCAGGAAAGACGGGTATTCCAACTTAGACATTTGGGTAAAAGGAGCTAAAGCATCCCCTGACTTGAGAGAAAACAGCCCTTTTGTTCAATTCATGTCCTCATTTGTTTGGGCTTTAGAGTAATAATGCTACTTTCAGCCAACTGAAAATGTTAATTTCATTTTAAAATGCCTTCACATAAGCCCTATGAATAATGTTTGAGTATCTGAGCCTCCTGCAACCTATTCAAATTGCCACATAAACTTGACCACCACAAGGAGGGAACATAATGACATGATTTTCATGCCACGTTTGAGCAGAAATCAATTTTTGGTAAATAAGTGTCTAGGTTGGCTTAGAGACTGCAGTGGGATGGCATATAATAGTATGTGCTTAACTTCTCTTTACCTTGGCACAGTTTAACCTGGAAGTAAGAGATGTTGCCCATTGTAGGAGAGAATGGCAGAAACATTTTTATATTCTTTGGTTCTAACACCAGAATGTGATTTGGGGCTAAAAGCTTATTTTTATAATGCTTTCCTTTAAATTTGGAATAGTTTAGATATGGTGCCTGTGTCAGAAGGCTAGTAGTATCTTAGTTTCATGCCTGTTGCTGTGATGGCAAAAATAAACTTAGCAGAAGGAAGGTCTGTTTGCCCTGTACATTCCAGGTTCAGTCATGGTTGTGGGGAAGTCAGTCGCATGCGTAGTTGAGCAAGCAGAGGGAGGATGTAAGCATGTATGTCTACCTGCCTGGTTCACTCCACCACACTTCATCCTTACAGTTCAGGGCCCAGTCCATGAAATGTGCCGTTCCTGGGCAGGGTGGCTCTTCCTGCCTCAGTTCACATTCCTTACAGAACTGTTCACAGGACAACTTGGTCTAGGCAATCCCTCATTGAGATTCTCTTCTCATCTGATTCTTGGCTGTGAAAAGTTGACAGTTCAGAATGAAGCGTCATTGAGGCCTTTATATTAATATTAATGCCCTACCCTATGAGGGCAGAGCTCAGGAGATTTTCCTACCCTGATGTTGCTTGCTGTATATGGATAGAAATGAATGATGTCACCTTGGTGGATTTTTTCCTTTGATGAGTATGTAGGACCCTTCTCTCTTTTGATTAGTTCTATTTAAAATTCTATTTTGTTAAGATAGTAAATTGGCTATACCAGCTTGCTTCTTAGTCCATTTGCTTGGAATATTTTTTTTAACCTTTTACCCTGAGGTAATGCCTATCTTTGATGATGAAGTATGTTTCTTGGATGCAGCAGAAGGATGGAATTTTCGAATTCTTTCTATTAGTCTGTGTCTTTTTATTGGGGTATTGAGACAATTGATATTGAGAAATATCAAAAACTAATGATTGCTGATCTGTTTTCTGTTGTTGCACACACACACACACACACACACACACACACACACACACAAGTGAATTTTTCCTTAAAAATAAAGAATGCTCTCAAATTTGAGTGTCATGATTACATAGGTGCCAGACCATATGACATCTTAGTCACTAAGTCATCTCTCCAGCCCAGAAGTTACCTTTTCTGATAAATTAAACCATATTGTAAGTAAAGGGTTGTTGTTGGAATTTTCAACCCTAATAAGCTCATTTTAATTATAAGCTATGTGTCTAGATTGGGCAGATCTAGTAAAATACTTATTCCCCAGCTATAAAAGCCCTTGCTACTTGCGGTTTCTCCTGACCAGCCCTGAAGTTTTGGTCTATTTCAACTTCTCCTCCTCTTCTTCAGTCTCTACATGCCTTCTCCTCTAGAACCCACCTTCCCCTTCCACTGCCCAGTCACAGGCTCTAGCCTTTTACTGACCAATTAAAATGGAGAGAAGGCTCAGATAGCATCACCTAGGTATGTGAAGGAGGCAACCCTTCTTGAGGAACCAGTATTAAGAATACAAATAGCAGACAGGCAGTGGTGGCACACACCTTTAATCCCAGCACTTGGGAGGCAGAGGCAGGTAGATTTCTGAGTTCAAGGCCAGCCTGGTCTACAGAGTGAGTTCCAGGACAGCATGTATGTATGTGTATATACTTGCTTCTCAACATTTCACAGAATTGGAAATAGGAACTCTGGGAAAACTTAATTGTAAATACCATATTATTCCTTTTCCTTCCTTATAGCAACTCAGTCCTCACACTTTAAAGATGTGGAAGATACGGCCATGTGTTCATTTCTCCCCAATTCCATCTGCCAAATGTTTTTTGAATGAGTATTTTGAATGAGAACATCCCTCATAGGCTCAGTTGGTGGAACTTTCAGGAAGGATTGGGAAGTATGGCCTTGTTGAAGGAGTGTCACTAACAATAGGCTTTGATGTTTCAAAAGCCCAGCTGTTCCCAGCTAGCTCTCTCAGCTGCTGCTCCAGTGCTGTATCTGCTCCTTGCTGCCATGACCCCCACATCTATGTTCCAAACACAAGGGAACCCAAAGTTTATAAAAGCTTAAATCAGCTTAAATCACTTATTGACCCTCACACACTTGATAGTGGGAGACTTCAATACGTGACTCTCACCAATGCATAGTGTGGTGGTTTGAATGTGCTTGGTCCATGGCAAGTAGCACTATTAGGAGGTATGGCCTTGTTGGAATAGGTATGGCCTTGTTGGAGGGAGTGTGTCATTGTGTAGGTGGGCCTTGGAGGGCTTCTGGCCTCAAGCTCTGCCCAGTGTGGAAGAGACCCTACTTCTGGCTGTCTGCAGAAGATAGTCTTTTTCTGACTGCCTTTATATCAAGATATAGAACTCTCAGCTCCTTCTCCAGTTCCCTGTCTGCTTGGATGCTGCCATGCTTCCTACCATGATAATGGACTGAATCTCTGAAACTGATTTAAACCAGCCCCACTTAAATGTTTGCCTTTATGAGTTACACTGATCATGCTGTCCCCTCCAGAGCAATGGAACCCCAACTAAGACTGGTTATCCAGACAAAAACTGAACAGAGAAATAATAAGAGATAACAGACATTATAAACCAAATTGACCTAACATATCTATTTCACCCAAAGACAAAAGTATACCTTCTTCTCTGCACCTCATAGAACTCTCTCCAGAATTGACCACATACTCAGACACAAAGTAAGTCTATAAAGATAAAAGAACTTTGAAACAACTCCCTACATCTTATCAGACCACCATGGATTAAAGCTAGATATCAACAGGAAAAAAGCCAAAAAACGAAAAAAAAGTTTACAAACTCATGGAAACTGAGCAACTCTACTGGATGAAAAAAAATGGGTCAAGACAGAAATAAAATACTGTCTAGAATTCAATGAAAATGAGTACACAACATACCCAAATGTACTGGCCACAATGAAAGTGGTGTTAAGAGGAAAGTTCATAGCACTAAATGCATACATAAAAAATTGAAGCAATCTCATACTAGCAACTTAACAGCACATCTGAAAGCTCTAGAACAACAGCAAAAGCACAAACAGAGGGCTGAGATCAATAAAAGAACAAAGAATCCGTGAAACAAAAAGTTGGTTCTTTGACAAATTGATAAAATCAGAGATGAAAAAAGGGGGCCATAACAACAGCTAGAGGAAACCCAGAGAATCATAAAGACATACTTTAAAAACCTGTAGTCCATCAAATTGGAAAATCTAAAAGAAAAGGATAATTTTCTGAATAGATACCACTAACCAAAGTTAAAATCAGATAAACAATTTAAACAGACCTGTAACTCCTAAGGAAATAGAAGCAGTCATTAAAAGTTTCCCAACTAAAAAAAAAAAAAAAAAAAAAAAAAGCCCAGGGCCAGATGGGTTTGGTGCAGAATTCCACTAAGCTGCCAAAGAAGAGTTAATGCAAATACTCGCCAAGTTATCCTATAAAGTAGAAACAGAAGGAACATTGCCCAGTTCATTTTCTGAGGCTACAGTTAGCCTGATACCTGAACCATAGACTCACAAAGAAAGGGAATTTCAGACCAATTCCTTTATGAACATAAAAAAGCAAAACAAAAACCTCAATATAAAAGTTGCAAACTGAATCTAAGAATACATTAAAAAGATCATCCGCAATGATCAAGTAGGCTTCATTCCAGCGATGCAGGGATGATTCAACATCTATAAATCAGTAAATGTAAATGTAAACAAACTAAAAGAAAAAAAAAAA
>CACVCL010028548.1:0-98534 GCA_902729485.2 Mus minutoides
GACAATGTGCAGAGACATTGGAAGACTTGGTCCTAAATGAGATGTCTTCATCAAACAACAACCCCCCAACCCCCAACCCCCCAACCCCCCACCCCCTACCCCCAGGACTCAGGAATACTCTAAGAGCTGAAGAGGTGGATGCTATCAAGTAAACTGTGTTTTCCAGACACAATAGGACTGACACATAGATGAACTCATCAAGACTGTGTCAGAATGCTTACAGCCTACACAAAGTCCAAAACAGATGAGGTCCCTGCACTAAGATGGGGAGATAGATATGAACTCCCATCCCTGACCAAGAAGGTGTTTCCAATTGACAACTGCTTGCAAAGGAAAAATTACTTTCTCCAAGGGAGTCTCTGGGTATACAAACTACACTTAAGGACGGGTCCCATGGCCAGGCCAAGATGGTCAACATGAAGCAAACTCAAGGTACACATTGCTTTGTTTGGGCTTTTGTTCCCCTTACTGATCCTTTGCTTGTGTGTTATGGTTTCCAATTTTGTGTTTTTATGGATTTTGTGTGTGTCTGTGTGAGTGTGTGCTTCTCGTCCTCTTTCTTTTTCTTTTTGGTTTGTTCATTTGGTTTTATTCTTTTTTTTTTTAATTTGCTTGTTTTACTAGATTGAGAGAAAGAAAGCATAGAGTTGGACGGACGGGTGGAGGAGGGAGGGAGGATGAGGGAGGAGATGAGAAAGGAAAACTTATGATCAGAATATATTGGGGTTTTTTTGTCAGTTAAAAAAAAGGGGGGGGGACCAGCCACAAATTCCCATTTGTTTCCCTATTTATCACGCAGAACTTACAGATTCAAGTAAGATGGCTTCTATCCTGAAATTTTAGGGAGACTCTGAGGTAGAAAACCATCAACAAAGAAAATGTCTAGCTGTCTAGCTGTCTAGGTGTCTAGGTGTCTTCCATTTTGCCCTGGCCAAACAAAACAAAACAAAACCCTACTCTGTGTAATACCTGGTGGCAAAGATACCTTAGTTGTCTGTGAGGGCCTTGCCCCAGGGAATAGGGCAGAGGAACGCTCCTACTGTTCTCAAAACCATCCTTCCTCTGTCATGGATACTTGGCTGCTTGATGACCACACCTGGCTCTGTTTGGCGCAGCTCCTCCAGAGAGAGGGAGTCTCCAAACCCCTATGGACTTGGCGTGTTGGTTCACTAGACATTGCATCCTAGCAGCATCTCTGATTGTGTCATCTAAGCGGACCAGACAAAGAAAGAAAGACTAGAGATTCAAGGGACTTTCCTGAGATCGCTCAGCCCATAGATGACAGCGGCTATCGCCAGACCCAAGGTTAAGTCTCAATCCCATAACCTTCTTGATTCTCTCTGGCATGCTGTCTCTGTTGTTCTGTCCTTGATCACAAATGATAACTCAACAATGAGAGTCATCCCTTCCTATACATCCTTTTCTTCCCCTCTGGGGTTTACATCTCCTTCTGCTTCATTTCCTTGTTGGGAGTAGGTACTAGGACAAAAAAACCTGAGACTGTCATTTCATCTCTTTCCCACCCATAGCTGCTCTCCCCATGCACCTATTACAATTTCCATGTTAGATGACAGAATAAGAATGTCTGGGGTATAGCAAGGAGTAATCTTAGCCAGTGTTACTGGATCTGAGAAAAATCACAGATTACTTGATCCTAAAAGCACCAGTAACCTGGTAGTTCCAGTCTAGAGTCAATATATGGCCTTGAGTTCCCCGTGGTCTCCTCCATGTAGAGCCTGTTGCCAACTGAGGTGGTATCTATCCCTCTTATTCCACTCCAATGCTGTTGAATCTATTCTTCTAGGTGTGAATTCTTAGTGGGTCCACCCTAACTGAATCAGTTTCACACATCAGATTAGAAAACTCTTTGGGGCTAGAGAAAAATGTATATCAGCTTGTCTTGCCTGAAGGGACCACTTCCCAAAACTCTGGAGTCAGAGTTCCCATCTGGCTGGCCACATTCTTTGATGAGATATTCATGCAACACTAGCCATAATTTTCAAGTTCTCATCTACCTGAGTATTCAGGCTGGATTCTTTATAGGACTAATGTGTGTGTGTGTGTGTGTGTGTGTGTGTGTGTATTAAAGAGCTAAAGTTATAAGCAGTTGAAAGCTATCCACTGTGACACTGGGAACCCAACTCAGGTCTCATGCAAGAGCAGCAAGTCTCTTAACTGTAGAGCATCTCTCTGGGCCCCAGGCTGGACTTCCTAAAGATCTTTTTTGTATCATGGGACCCCACCCCCACCCCACTCTGCCTGTCCTCTATCCTCTGCCTGCTCTTTCTCCAAAGCACTCATCTCCATATTGAGCTCTCTTCCTCTCACCAACAGGAAGCACTTTGAGAATTGAACCTGCCTTTCTTGAGCAGTGTCTGGCCCATGGTTGGTGTTCAGGAAGTATTTCTTCACATGATGGCTAGAATGCTCAGAGCCTTGGGAGTTGGTGCCAGAACCCATGTATCAAGGTGTTGAGAAGACCAGAAGTTCCTGTCTCTCAGATGTCACAGATGCCAATTGCCACAAGGCTGCCAAAGAGGATTTCCAAACCTCCTCTTCCATCCTTCCAATGCCCAGAACCACATTGGATCCTGTGGGGAATTCAAAGCCCCGGGCAGTTTGTTATCAGAGCTAGTCTCTTAGGCCCAGCCCTGCTTAACAGTTGACTTCCTCCTGCAAGCTCTCAGAGTACAAGCCTCCCCACCTCCAAGTGCAGCTGTATGCATGGGCTTCTCTCCCTCATTCCCAGAAATGAGTCTGTCTTACTCACATCCCTGTGGCTCAGCACAATGCAGAGCCACTGTGAATTTTATCAATATCTGATAAATAAATTAAAAACTTGGGATTCCATTCGTCGCAGCAGCCAGCCCTTCTGAATTCCATGGACTGACTCCAGGAAATGAGGAGTGATTTTTTTTTTTTTTTAAGAATAGTTTTTCAATTCTCAAATCAAAAGCTTTGTACATTGTAAATTTCAAAATATTCCATATGCAATAACCCTCTTTCCAAAAGATCCAGCATAAATTTTTAGAGTAAAATTCACAAGAGTTTCTTTCTCTAGCTACCTTCTTTTCACTAATTAAACACGATAGCACCAGAGTGTTTCAGATGTTGAAAATAAAGGCTGTGGAGATGGTTCAGCGGGATCCTTGCTTTGAAGGTTCAATGACCTGAGTTCATTGCCTGGAACCCATGTAATAAAGCTGGATGGCGGGGTAAGTAGTGGGAGTTGATTAATCCACTCTATCTCCTCTGTAGCAGCTGCATGTGTTCCTCACTAGCCGCCCCAATGCTCTGGATTCTCAAATGAAAGACACACACACACACACACACACACACACACACACACACAGCCTTATATTTTAATATGACTTAAACTGCTCAACCCTCCACATTGCTAGCCCACTCTCCCCTTTGACATTCCTGAATTCCTGAATTATTACTTACTAAAACCTATATTCCATCCTGGCTGCCCTGAACCCAGGCCTGCTGCCCTCCTGGGCCACAATCCCAACTCTTACACATAGGCTGTCTTCTCTGTCTCTGTCCTACATTTCTCAGGCCCAGACCTTCTCCTTCCCTGGCATGGCGCCTTCTTCCTCCTTCCACATTCTTGTCTCAGAATCCTAGCATCCCGCCTCTGCCTCTCTGCCTAGCCATTGGCCTCCAGCAACTTTATTCACCAAACAAAACCAACTGGGAACAGGGACCCTCAGTGTCTTACATGCAGACGTGCAGGTCCCTGTGTAATTTTGGGATCTGAATTAACACAAGTAGCATTAGAACCAATCCACAACAGCAGCACACAGCTGAAGTCCCAGTACTCCTAGTAGGAAGCATAGGTTGGAGCATTCCCAAGAAGCTAGTTGGCCATCCAGCTGGAGTATATTGCAAGGTAGAAATAATAAGAGTTCTTTGCTTCAACAATGTGGAAGCTGTCTATAATCCTCTTAATGTGTTGTTGAGTGCAGTTTGCGAGTATTTAGTGGAGAAGTATTGTATCTAAGTTCATCACAGAAATTGGTTTGGAGTTTTCTTTTGTGTGTGTGTGAATCTTCATCTGGTTTTGGTATTAGAATAATACTGGCTTTGTAGGATGGATTTGGTAATGTCCTTTTGCTTTCTGTTCTTGGAACAAAGGGAATTAAAAGTCTGATGGAATTCAACAGTGAAGCTGTCTGATTCTGGGCTTCTCTTTGAGGAAAAAGCATTTGATTATAGCTTTTTCCTCATTGCTTGTAATGCATCTGGTTAAGTTCTTTTTATCTTCTGGGTTTAATTTCAACAGGTGGCATGCATTTAGAAGTACTTCTATTTCTCCTATATTTTTAGAATATAAGTTTTCATAGTAATTTTCAATAATGTTCCGTATTTTTGAAGTCTGTTGTACTGCCACCCTTTTGGTCTCATTTTATCCATTTGTATCTTCTCCCTCCTTTTGTTCAAATTGGCTAAAAGTTTGCCAATTCGTACTAATGTTTTCAAAGCACCAAATGTTTTGATTTGGCTATTACTCTTCTTTTTCTTATGTGTTTTGAGACAGAGTTTCTCTGTACAGCCTGGCTGTTCTGGAACGGACTGTGTAGACCAGGCTGGCCTTGAACTCACAGAGATCTGCCTGCCTCTGCCTCCCAAGTGTTACTCTTTTAATCTAGGTTTTATTAATTTTTAATTAATTTTCCATTGTCTTTATTATTTCTTGTTGTATACTGTGTTGAAGATTGGCTACTTGTCCCCTTGCCCTCTGCCCCCATTTCTCTAGCATCTTGTGGTGGTTGTTTATTTGATAAATTTCAAACTTTTTAGCATGATCACTTATTTTTTTGTTTGTTTGTTTTTTGTTTTTTCAAGACAGGGTTTCTCTGTATAGTCCTGGCTGTCCTGGAACTCACTTTGTACACCAGGCTGGCCTCAAACTCAGAAATCAGCCTGCCTCTGCCTCCCTAGTGCTGGGATTAAAGGTGTGCGCCACCACGCCCGGCCCACTTATTATTATTTTTTTAAAGATTTATCTACTTATTATATACGAAAGTACACTGTAGTTGTCTTCAGACACACCAGAGGAGGGCATCAGATGGTTGTGAGCCACCATGTGGTTGCTGGGATTTGAACTCAGGACCTCTGGAAGAGCAGTCAGTGCTCTTAACTGCTGAGCCATCTCTCCAGCCCTAGCATGTTTAAACATTTCTATTAGGATTGCCTTGACTGCATACCACAGGTTCTGAGAGGGTGTATTTTCATTATCATTTGTCTCTAGGAATTTTTAAATTCCTTCTGACTTCTTGGATGACCCATTGTTCTCCCCAAAATGTATTATTTACTCTGTAAGAATGTTTGTACTTTCTATATTGTCTCTTATTGTTGACTTCTAGTTTCATTCCATTGAGTTCTGATAGGACACACAGAATTGCCTTCAAATTTTTCTATTTGTTGAGATTTGATTTGTGTCCTATGACATGATTGATTTTTGGAGAAAGTTCCATGTACTATTGAGAAACTGTATATTCCCTACCTGCTTGGGTGAAACATTATATATGTCTCTGTCAAGTCCACTTGGTCCTAATATATTTTAGTTCTGAAGTTTCTTTGTCTGTCTTTAGTTTGAAAGGCCTACCTATTGAAATGTGAGAGTGGAGTTTTGAAGTCTCTTACTATTATTGTATCAGAACCTAAGTGGTCCTTTACATCTCTTTGTCATTGTTTTTAGAATTTAGGGGCTTCGATATTTGGTTCACAAGTGTGTATAACCATTATATCTTCTTGTTGAAGTATTCTTTTTATTAATATCTGGCATCCCTTTATATATATTTTAATTAATTTTGGTTTGAAGTTTGCTGTGTCTAATACAAGGATAGCCACACTTGGTTGTTCCTATTGTCCATTTGCTTATTAGTTATTTCCCACAGTTGATAAAAAAAATTTTGGTATCTGTGTCATGTTTGTTGGGAGTTCTACAGGCCTCATATTTGGATGCTTACTTCTTTCTGTAGATTTAGGGACTTTTCTGCTATAGTTTCATGAAACAGTCTGTCTTAGTTAGGGTTTCTTTGCTGTGAAGAGACACCACGACTAAGGCAACTGTTACAAAGGCAAACATTTAATTGGGGCTGGCTTATAGTTTTTGAGGTGCAGTCCATTATCATCATGGAGGGAAGCATGGTAGCTTGCAGGCATACGTGGTAACTGGAGGAGCCGAGAGTTCTACATCTTGATTCAAAGGCAGTCAGGAAAAGACTCATTTCTGCAGTTGGCCAGGAGGAGGCTCTCTTCCACACTGGGTGGAACTTGACCGGAAGACTTCAAAGCCCACCCAACAGTGATGCACTTCCTCCAACAAGATCACACCCACAGCAACAAGGCCACACCTCCTAATAGTGCCACTTCCCATAGGCCAAGCATATTCAAACCACCACATAGTCTATCATTCTATTTGATTTTTTACCTCTGCTCCTCCCTTTACACAATGAATTCTCAGGTCTGGCCTCTTGAATGTATCTCAGGTTTCTTGGTAAACAGGTGCTTCCCTGAAGTACACAAATGTTCTCCTTTGTCTCTCCTTTGGGACATCCTCTTTATGTTTCCCTCCATCCACCAACTAATAGTTCTTGCCAGACAGAGCAGGGCACCACCATTCAACAGTGTCTGAACTCATAAGAGTTGCTCAGTATTTTCTTCTTACTACTTGAAGGATGTGTATGGGTGGATGTAGCATGATGGGGTGGGGAGGAAGGAATGTGGACTGCCCTGGTCCTCACAGTAGCTGCTCTGTGTGTGTGCTTATTCCACAGCAACATTTTTTTTTTAATTGTCTTGGGTGCTTGGACCATCTCTGATGTGGAAGTCTGAAGGTGGCAAGCTTGTGGTCCAACCTCCAGTCTGAGGTAGTGCTGCCTGGCTGGCTTACCGTCTTCTTTGTCCTTCTGAGTACAACAGACTATCTAATCTCTTGCTGTGACCTCCTGGTAGCCTTGGTCTCAGGGGCTTCAAAGCCTTTTTTACAGGGTCACCTTGAGGCAGATATCACCTCTGGCTGTGCAGCTCAGACTTGGGTTCACATTTGGACAGAACCGAGGTTACGCAGGAGCTTAGCATTGCTTGCAAAGTCCGTAGTAGGGGTTCTCTCTGTCTGACCAACACTCGGCTCATCTCTCACAGCTCTGGGATGACGGAAAGGGATAAAGTCTTGCTCTGCATCTGTCAGGAGTCATTACTTTTCCATTAGGGTCATTCTCCTTCTCTATAAACATTTGCCAGTTCTCAGTGTAAAGAAAAACAGTAATAAAACAACCACGCACAGAAAACAAACTCCACTTTTTTCCATTGTGACGTTTCCTTCCTTGTCCAAACTGAAACCCCGTTATGATTTCTCCTGTCTCAACTCTCCCTGCTTCTAACACAGCTTGGTCTCAAAGCTCCTCGCTTCTAACACAGCTTCCAACTTGGTTTCTGCTCTCAGAGCTCCACAGAATGAATGAAACTAGAATTGCATAACTTAGCAGTGACTTCCCCATTGCTAAACTGAATGAACGTTTTCCAGTTCTCACTTGCTTGACATCACTGGCATTTTTCACTCACGACTACTTCCTCAACCTGGAGAAGGCTTTCGTGTGAAATGTGTGAGGCTGTTTTCCCCACCCTGATCTTCATTCCACTTCGTCTCCTCCTCAAAATGTCTCATTTGATCACTGAAGCAGAGATCTGTGAAGGTTCAGTTCTCCTGATTCTGAGAGACACTTCCCCTACCCCACCCCCATCCCCACCCCTGTCCCCATTGGACAACTCTAAGACTCTTATACTTGGTGTCTGTGATCTTAACCCTTCTTGGAGACATGCATCTGGATATTCTACAGGCACATCCAAAACATGATCAAAGCTTGCTGTCTTCCTCTCAGGTCAATTTAAACGTTTGTTATGTTTTGGTTGGTTGGTTGTGACAGTTTCTCTATGTATTAGGAGCCTTGACTGTCCTGGACTTGCTTTGTAAACCAGACTGGCCTTGAACTCACATATATCCACCTGCCTCTGCCTCCTGAGTGCTAGGATTAAAGGCATGCGCCACCATGTCTGGCCTTAAATAGTTTTTTGTTTGTTTTAAACTAATGATTATAGTAAATGGTATTGCTGTATATGAAGTTGCATAAGGTAGGAAAAGAGAATCCTTTTTCATTACCATTTTTTCCTCTTTTTCTTTGCCCTCTGCAGTAAAAGCTTGTTCTATGTGTAAGGTATCTGCCCCAAGTAGGGGGCGGGGGGCATGAACCACAGGGATTCCAAACATCAGGCCTCTTAATTCAAGTCTGAACCTTGATATCATTCTACCCCTCAAAGCTTCTCGCTCCTTTTTCATTTACACGAGGAGGTCCACGATCATATTTATCTTCAACCATCTGTAATTCCACGTGCTCCATTGTGACACTTGACACAAGCATCCACTTCCTGCTATTTCTCCATCTTTGGCCTGTCCCACCCAGGGAAGCCAGAGAGAGAAATAGCTGGAGCCACCATGTTGAGCGCAGTCCATGGGCTGAGATGGTGCCCAGGTGTGTGAGTAACAAGTCCTTGTTACTGGGGGAGGGGGAACGGGAAGGCTTTGTTTCCTCCTTTGCCTAGGAGAGCCTGCAAGGCTCTTTCCCTAACCGCCCTCACACTGAAGCACTGATCCCCACTGCTGTGATTGTCTCCCTCTCAGAACGTCGCTCAGACATTTGAGTGCCTTTCACCAGCAGGCGCTGTGCTAAGCAATGAGTACCTCATCTCCTGGGAATGCCAGGACTCTAGGGGTTGGGCTCCATTTTAATCTCCTTTTCACGAACAGGAAATTAGACTTCACCAAAGATATTCAGCTGGCGTTGTTTGGTTAATCATCAGGTCAAACCATTCTACTCTGTGCCCAAGTTCAGAGCCGCTGTGGTTACAGACACTGATGTATCGATAGTTGTCTTTTGCAGACCCATGTGCCTTCAGTGCATGGTCTCTAGAGACCCGATAAGTGACCGGGAGAGTCACAGACATGCTAGCTTGCAGAATCCAAAACCATAGCTTAGCTTCCTAAAATGTAAAATCTTAGCTCCCTAAGATGTAAAAGAGAGGCATTACACTGTTACCCTCTAAAGAACCTGTGCCTTTAACACTGGCTGACCTCCAGCGGTGCAGTGTCCTTAGCATGCTGCCAAGAAACATGAAGGACAGTAGGACCCAGTTCTGTTCTCAATGGTCCCTTAGCTGCCTGGCCCTTGAGGCCCTGGAGCCCTCCTCCACTGTCCTGGATGCTGTCCTCTCTTCACGCATGCACTAGTCCGCCCATTCTGTGGCCTTCCATCTGGCCTCAGCATGGCCTGAGAAAGTCATTGCTCCCAGCAGGGATAGGGTTCATCCTGCCAAGAACCCTCAGGCTCTTGAGAGAGGCGCCTCTGTCTGGCCTCTGGGAAAGCTGCTCCCGGGCTAGAGAGCGTGTTCCCCTCCTCCGCGCAGCTGTGCACGGGGTGGGTGTGTGTGTGTGTGGGGGGACACCACTGGACGTGCAGGGCAGCACAGGAGAGGCCAGTGCTCCCTTCCCATCACGGAGGCAAACGTTCTCCAGGCCTCGAGGCACAGCCTGGGAAGGGAACGGGAGCCAGAACCCTGCTGTCTCAGAAAGCTAGAAAGAAGTTTTCTCTCAAAACTGATACTGCTGATCAAAATGACTACTTTTAAGGTCACCAAAGACATTTATCCAGGCTGGGGATCTCTAACGGAGGCATGGAGTTCTGATAACCTGACGCCATGCCCCGGAAAGATGCCTGCAGGGTGGCAGAGACCCTTCATTACTGCTTCGGATTAATGATTGTGAACATCTGGAAACCTTTTTAAATTTTAAATTAATTGATTTGTTGTTGTTGTTGTTGTTGTTGTTGTTTTCAGTGTCTGAAACTGGCCAGGTGACAAGAGAGGGGAGAGAGTGCAGACGGAAGCATTTTATTTGTTGAACTAGGGAAGGGAAAAGATGCTAACTGAAAACTTTCCTAAATGGTGACAATAAATGAGGTATCCACGTTCTGAATTTGTGCATCTTGGTACCATGGACTCTCTCTTCACGTATAAAGCCCAAATTGTAGGTCAGTTCTGCTTCTGGGAACGAGTCCCGGGTGACACAGGCTGAAGCGCAGCCAGCGCCTGCGCAGAGGTGGTCTTGATTGTTAAGGGTGTTCTGTTGCGATTTCAATTACTCTGTCTTTATACAGAGCTTTTCACTCCATGGTAAGTTTGAAAAGGGATGAGGTCCCAGGAATGTTGCTGATCTGGGCAGAATGGACCCCAGCCTGTGCTTTCTGTCAACAGATAAGGAGTAGAGCTCCCTACACCATAGAGGAAAGGCACTCTAGAAAGATTGTGAGCAGCACGGGAAATCTTTGCGGACATCAATTCATTTCTCATCACCCAGCTTACCTTGATTTGTTTCAACTAATTTCATTTTCTTCCGAAATCCTAAAATATCTGGAAAAAGAGACACTGAAAATAATTTTAAAAGTTAAACAAGGTACAAGAGATTCATCTTCTGATGGCTTGCTTATGTGAGCATTTAACAGTTTTTAGTCTAAGGATTATGGGGGTGTATACATACAGATGTCACAAACCCCCAAAACTTCGCCATAAAGGGAGGTTGCCCTGGAAAATCTTCACTTAATATGTCATTTCTAAGATTTCCTTGATCAGAGTAAGGACTAGGGTGGGGATATGTAGGGTGCATGAGAGGGAGAGGCAAGATTTGGAAGTTTCCAATATGCCTCATTCATGACTAACTGTTCAATCAATGAGAGGAAAGTAACCCTTCTCCCAAAGTATCAGGAATTGGCTGGCGTGCAAGGAATCTCTACCCCAGGAACTGGAGAGTCATGGGTCCAGCTCAGCTAGTAGACATCTACCCGCCCATTTAAGAGGCAAGTGAAAAGATGGTTTCCTGAAGGTGACGTCAGAATCCAGAGGCTCTTCCTCAGCACAGATCTCAGCCTCTGTATTATCTGTATGTCAGCTATTTCTAGTCATATGAGAGAAGATCCCCAAACTACCATTATTGTGTTTGGTTTGTCTTTCAAATGCAGGACTTCCTGTTCAAATGGATGCAAACCCAAGCACACTTTGGATTACTGTAAAGAAGAGGGAGTGGGGGCTATCCACAGGCACCCAGGGGCCAACTCCACCAGTGGTCCTAATTCTACCTGGGACACACTGCACATCTCAAATGTGAGTTAGTGAATCCTATCCCTAATCCTTTTTACTGGTCTGCCACTCTGCATCCATAGCAACTAAATGCAGATGGAGAAAGCAGGAAACCTGGCTTGTGAAGGGATTAGGTCTCGCAGGAGACCACTATCAATAATCTGCCATAGTATTCTATGAGAGTTCATTTTTATTTTTATTTTTAAAAAGCAAGATCTAAACTATATGAGAGCCTTTTCTCTTCTTTTTGGTAATATAGTAAAAGAGAAAGTTCCGGAAGTGGCAACTTAATTTGTATCTAATTTCAGCAAAATAATTGCAGACTGCTTTCAGCTTGAATGAGCAGTGAGGTGAGGCTCCCATTGTTGCTTATTTTAGTAGCACTCCCTCAGGACGAATGCTAGCTATTTTCAGTTGTATGTGGGAAAACCATGGGTGCTGCCAAGCTGTGGCAAGCTGGCATCGTGTGTGATCTGTCAACCAGATTCCACTCAGATTCTTTTCTTATTGCAGTTGGCATATGACCTTTTTTTTTTCCTTTATTCAGTTTGGGGTTCTGCTTACCTCTTTCTCTGCCATCCTACCTTCCGGCCTATCTCTACCCACACAGGTGTCTTTTGGGGGGGCTATTTCATAATAACAGTGTGAGTGCCAAGTAGGTTGTATAAAACCCTTAGCAAGATATGTGAAGCAAAGCACATTGCTCCTGGGAGCTCATAGCGGCCAGTGTGTACCCATCAACAAACACTAGCTAATTCATAGTGAAATACATTTCTCTCCGTCATTTATA
The DNA here is from genome assembly GCA_902729485.2 of Mus minutoides. Classification (NCBI taxonomy): domain Eukaryota; kingdom Metazoa; phylum Chordata; class Mammalia; order Rodentia; family Muridae; genus Mus; species Mus minutoides. Next base: position 11,987 of record CACVCL010028548.1, read on the forward strand.
CAGGATGGGGTGAGGCTGAAAGGAGACCTTAAATGGCTCTGGATGCATGGACCGTACAGTCTCACAGCCTCTGAAATGGCCCCCAGTAGCCATCCTTTGCTAATATCTACTCCCGTACAGCTTCCTCTTGAGTGGGATGCCCCACTGGGTGATGTGAGCTATCATATGGATAGAGCTGATGTTCATAACCATGCACGCGTGGTTGGCCTGGAAAGTGATCCTCACTCAGTAGAACCTTAAGCTGACTTCGCTCTGACACCTCATCCTGAGCCAGACCATCACTAAGCAACGGCGGGACACCAGAGACCCAGAAATCATGAGGTAGTGATCCTAAGCTCTTCAGTTTGGGAGTGATTTGTAGCAATAGACAATTAATTCAGTGTACTCCCCCCAAATGTGACCCCCATACCGAGTCCACCTGCCTCAGACTCTGTAATGCTCCCACGGCTCTTTTTGGCCATGCCTTTTCCTCGGATGTCTTTATAGGAGCTTTTCTTTTCTCTGAAATGAACAGCTTTTTTTTTTCTTCTTCTCCAGAGAATAGATTCTGACTTGGCACCTGCCTCAAATGTGGCCTCTGAAGAACCTCCTGGTACAGGGCACTACTCTGTCCCGTCTGGGGTCTTGCTGGCCCTTTGCCTCTGCCTACACTGAGTGCAGCTGCCCGCCCTGTACTATTGTTGTTAGGTGCCTCGGTCCATATTGTATTGTTGTCACAAAGTGCTAGGGTCTGGGTGCTTTATAATGAAATAAGTTGATTTGTCTCACAGTTTGAGAGGTTCAAGAACATAGTACCCGCATTAGTACGCGAGGAACCACATTGACAGCATTTGTTTTGACTGTTCCTGGAAGGCAGATGATCACATCAGCTCCTGTGCCCCACTGTCTAGTATGGCACCATGTTAGGACACCGTTACTGGAACAGAGTGATGATTATTCTCCAAAATAAGCATGCTAGGTAGAAGGGGACATCTGGTATCCAGTTCCACAATCACGCACTGTGCTTGAAACATTTGGGAGAAGCCTCCTTTGGTTCACTGGGCAGTTCGTCATTTTTAACACTGACCTACAGAGGTAGCCTGAAGGGCTGCAAAGCCCTCAGAATCTGATGCTGGTCCCTCAGCATTCGAAGGTCAGCGCTTCTATAATCGGACTTGACACCATTCTAGTCTGTAACCTTGGAGTTGAAATAGCCCAGGCATCACAAACACTCCTGCTCTCCATTTTTTAGAGGAAGCTTGAAAGAAAACATGACGGCATCCATAGGAACAAGCTCAATGGACGTATTTAGGCACAAACCGCAAGTGAGTAAAGCTAGGGCCAGAAGGCAAGGGCTCACTGGAAGGCTATTGGCAGAACATACAGGCGTGAACCACATTAGCAATCTGCCTGTTCTATCACCCAACATTGCTTCTTTTCCTAGTGCACACCCACCTGTAACAAACAGTTTCCAAACCAGCTTAACTACACTTGCCCATGACCCTTCCCTGGTCTTTCTCCACAGAGCAGCCAGGGCAGTCTTTCTGAAACACACGTTGCATCTTCCTGCCTGTCTCACCGTGTCCTGGTTACAGCCTGGTACATCCCCGTACTGTCTTTGCTGTCTACCTCTGGTTACACTTTTGTCTTTCATGGCCTTGAGGACACAGGTCCTGCCCTACTCCAGAGGATAAACATGGTTTTCGGGACCTAGTTAATCCTATTGTTTTTTTTCCAGAGTTCATCTTATTCACTCCTCAAAGACTTTCCAGGCTTCCCCTATTAAATCGGTCCATCCTCCTCCACATACCACACACACAATCGCACATTGGGATGTTATGTTAATTTGTGCATGTATTTGACCAAGCTTGTTTTTTTTGTCTATTTTGTAAGTCCCAGGAAGGCAAGAGCCATGGGGGTCTTCGATGACTCTGCGTTCTGTACATAGTATGGCCTGGTAAAGAGCAGGCACTTCATTAATAGATGCTGAATGAATGAATTTCATATGCTGTTGATGATACATAGAGGAACAGTAAAAATGCAGAGTCAGTGAAAGTTTAATGGAATTGTCCCGGTTAGATTTTTGGGAAGAGAAACATCAGTTTAGGAAATGCCTTCACCTGTAGGCAAGTCTGTAGGGCATTTTCTTGATTGATGATTGATGTGGGAGGGTCCAGCTCACTGTGGCAGTGCCATCTCTAAGCAGGTTGTCCTGGGGTTTATAAGGAAGCTGAGGAAGCCAGGCGGAGCAAGCCAGTTAGCAGCACTCCTGCAAGGCCTCTGCTTCAGTTCCTGCCTCCACATTCCTGCCTTGATTTCCTGTCCCGACTTCCCTTGTGAAGGATGTGTGTGAAGTGCAAGCCAACTAAATCTTTTCTTCCTGGAGTTACTTATTTTATTGTCACTGCCTTCTTCTCCTCCTCCTCATGCTCCTCCTTCTTCTCTTCCTCCTCCTTCCCTTCCTCTTCTTCCTCTTCCTCGATATCCTCCCCTCCCTCCTCCCCCTCTTCCTCCTCCTCCTCTTCCTCTATCACATCAATTGAAAGTAAAGATGGGGCCTGGAAGGCTGTGGTAGTTTCAATGAGAATGGCCTCATGGGCTCATATCTTTGAATATATAGTGCCCAATTGGTAGACTTGTTTGGGGAAGAATTAGGAGATGTACCCTTGACAGAAGAGGCATGTCACTAGGGACAGCTTTGAGGTTTCAAAAAAAAAAAAAAAAAACCAGAGCCACCTTAGTCTATCTCTTTTTCTGCCTGCTACCTACCTATGGATCAGAATGTGAGCTCTCAGCTCCTGCTCCAGCAACCTGCCTGCCTGCCTGCCTGCCGCCATGCTCCCTACCTTGACATTCATGGACTCTAACCCTCTGTAATTGTAAGCCCCAAATAAAAATGCTTTCTTTAATAAGTGGCCTCAGTCATGGTATTTTACCCTGGCAATGGGAAAGTAACTAAGACACGGGGTAACTAGAAGAACGCCATACTAAAACAGCAGTGAGAGGTCTGTAAGCAGAGGTCAAGTTCAAGTTGTGAAGAAGGAACCACATTTACAGTGAGAAATAAAACTCCCATTGGCTGAGGCTACAACAGCCTTAGGGCAAATCAAGGCTTTCAGGCCAACTCCGGAGTCATCTCTGCTTTTGACCTCCACCTCCTGACCAAGCTCACCAGGCCTCCACACATGAAAGGACTGAGTGGGAGCACATCGTCTGGGACCCCTTTCTCAGGGCACCAGGCTTTCACAATGCTACCATCTGCAGAGCCCTGGTAGCCTTTATCCCACAAAGCACCTGTTCTTGCCGACAGCACAGCCTTCTCTGGAGAGAGAGGCATGTGGTGACTGCCATCGCTGTTCTTGCCACTGTTGGTATGGCATGGCACCCAGCAGAGGGAGATTTAATCTCGTCCAAATGTGGAAGATTTTTTTAGGTGGCCTCTGATGGGACAATAATCAGCTGGACTCCCCCTCCCTTATGTCCCACTTCTAGATTGCCATCTCTCTCAGAAGTTTTGCTAATGGCAAATACTCTTTTCTTATCTGTTAAAATATCTTACATCTAAAAGTATGGTGGTGGCTAATTGGTCTCCGCTCCCAGTTCTGTTTCTCAAGGGGGCCTGAGAGGACTAGTGAAGATGACCATTCACCCAACTTGGGCATCAGTGAAAGAGGAACACAACACCTTAGGCCCAGGAAACAGGCCATCTTGTCCGGGCTCTGTGCAGGCATCCTCCTGCATCAGATGTCTCACTATCAAGCTAGCACTGACTCCTCCCTCTCTGCATTAATTCTTGTCAAGAGCCAGGAGCCTAGAACATCAACCTTGTTTTTCTTCTTCCAGCATTTCCGACACCAATAATAACACCATTACCCTTAAGTACGAGTCTATATATCAGACACAGAGTGCCTTGGGGGTCATTGAAATGCCTATCTGTCCTTTCTAGGTCTTCCATATCTGGGAATCAACAGTGCAGAAAATGGGATTCAAGAAGAAAACAAAAACCGAGGTGAGGCTTGAATGCAGTGCGGAGGGCTGGCAGGAGCTGAGTGCCACCAGAGCAGGGAGAGCATGCAGATCATCGTCTAAGGGAGCGCACAGCGAAACTGGCCGGCCCCTTAGCCACATCCGCATAGCTGACACAGAACACTCCGACTTGGGGAGGGATGACAATACTGGGTGACATCAGAGGCTCTGAGCACAGCCAGGGCATTCTAGAGGTGTGTGGTGTCAGGACGGCCTGTGCTGGCCTCATTTATCTACCTGAGTCATTTGAACAAAGCACTCGCTGGCTTAGCTTTGTTGTGACTAGAATTTGGAACCAATCCCCTGGCTCTGCCCCCATGGGTTTTGCTACTGCAGTGCAGCGTGGGTATGTAGGGACACAGACCGAATCCTGTGGCAATCAAGGATAGACTGTTCCTTCTCTGGGGCCACAGGCTTCCCTAGGAAGGCGCCTTGGCCAAGTGTTTGTTTGTCTCCAGAACCAAGTGTCTGGCAACCAGCAGGTTTCTCGTGAATAAATGACAAATCCCAGAGACACATTCTGGGAACCGCAGGGCTTTTGTGGTGGCAGCATGCTCAATTGCACAGCTCTGTGCTGTGGGACTCTCTAGTTTGTGGGACTCTAAGAATAATTTTCACGTCCTGGGAAAAGTGTCTGGCGCTGATTGCACATGTGAAAGTGCCGTGACTTGGGGATTAGGCTTGTCACAGGCAGACTGAAGGCCTCAGGAAAACACACACACACACACACACACACACACACACACACACACATACACACACACACCATAATGAAGGTATTCATTCTAGGGAGGCTGCAGAATACTCAATGAGCTGGCGTTCATCTCCTCCGAGTGAAGAAGAGGCCATGCTTGAAAACAGGGTTGTAGAAGCCTTTCTTCAGATTTCCTTCAGACACCCTCAGGAAACTCCCACATATTCCTCAGCCTTTCCACTAGGGGGCAGACAGAGGCCAGAGAACATCCCAGGCAGGAGGCCAGTCCCTCACAAGGCAACCAGCCTCACGCCAACACAGTAGGCTGTTTGTGCTATGCAAAAGGCGAGGCTAAGCCTCTCTCTTCCGGCCTGTCACAGTCTCATTGATACTGCATGGTTTGCCTGTGACATCAGACACCGAAAAGTATGATAACCAAACTGTACGGTTCAGGGTGAATGTCAATAAATAGAATAAAAGGAAAAAAAAGGAAGAAAAAAAGAAAGATCCCTGATGTTTTTCTTACCAGAGTATTCACGATGTATCTGAATTCAGTGACTTCTCACAATGAGAAGATAATTGGAAAACTGTATACGGCCTCTCTTTTGACCTCTTTCTTTAAAACAGCAACGTGGTTTCTATCCAAGTCACTGTTTCCTTCTGAGAGCCCATTCCACAGGCCTCTGTGTATCAACACACAGAAGGAAATATTTCAGGGGAAATTTATTTTTTTAATAACTCCCACATGCCTTAAAAAGTCATTTCCTCCTAAGACATTCAGGGCAATCGGGGCCCCTTAATTGGCTTAATTTTTATTCTTAATCCTCAAGGGTCGAGGAAGAACAACATGACTATCTTCCTGTTCCTGTTATCTTCTCATAAACTGTTGGGTGCACTGGCTTGCCTCTAAAAGAAACCACAGTGAGCCTAAAGGAATAAGCATTTGTCAGGCCAGATCCCAGACTGGAAGGTCACTCTAGTTGTGAGTCACTCATAGGACATCTGAGGGTCTGAAAGCCACTCTCCCACTTGCGGAGGTGAGGGCATTGGCTTAGAACTGGCTCCGTGTTTTCTAGCATTAATAGAAATGTCTGTCAAAACAACGTTTTGTGACTTTTAATGAATTGCATCTTTAATTGTGCTGAGAAAAAAGTAAGCAAATGACGTGAGCTTACTTACAAGGGAAGGATCAGCCTGTGCTGAGAACATGGGTTTCTAGTGGAATGAGAATTCTTATGCAAATCATTTCAAGCCATCCCTGAATTTTTTTTTTTTTTTTGAATGCTCTCCCTGATTTCATGCTGATAGTATCACAGCTCAGAAATATCCTATGAAGACAGAGCCTGACATCAAGCCACTTTCATGGTGGGCAAAATGATCTTAAGAATTACCTAAAAATGTGCTGTTTTTAAATAATTTGTTCATCTAAAGTCATTTGATTTTCAATTAAAATAAAATAAACAGGCTTGGCTATATTTGGACACAGATGTTGCTGTGGTTCCAGATTCCTTTGTTTAAAGGTGTTTTCTGACTGACAAGATGTGTGGAGAAGACATTCATCTGATTGGGTATTCAGGCTTACAAAGAAAGTAATTACAGGGCCAGAGAGAGGACTCACCCCCCCTCCCTTCATCTAAATTCCCTTCCACATATCAACATAGTTTGACCTTGATGTTTTTAAATGTAGGTAAAAGACACTGATGTAATTCAAATAAAGCAATTTTTCAAATACCCCAAGGAATCCGGAATCAGAGATGACAGGCCTGAAGGACAAAAACCTTAAGGGCTAACGGATTCTCCAGTCCTCACAGTGGATGTGTCTTCCCTTCCTACTGTGCTAAGATATTTTTGTCTTCTTTCCAGGGAACATTTGTTTGCCCAGTCCTCTGGAAAACGCCCAAACGCTGGCTTCCCCTTTCCCTCCCTCTCTCCTGCTCCTGCTCTCCCCCTCCCTTCCTCTCTCTAAGCTCTTCTGGTTTTTGTGAGTTGGCCCACTAACATTTGCACCGAGGCAGCCTCTGTGGTCAGCGAGGTGACCTTCAACCTTCCTCGCCTTTCTCCGAGGCCAGAGACCCTCCCTTCTGCCCTGACAAAGCACTTTCAGTCAACTCTTGGGTTTCTTCATGGTTGATTAAACTGTCTGTGTTTATTCAGGACCCTTCTCCTCTTTCTGTGTCCGGCCGCTGACCTTTCTGTTGCTTCTTTGTCAGAGGAGAAAGCTCACGGGGCAGTCAGTCCCAATGCTTGTTAGCAGCTCTGGAAAACAGCTAGGCCACTGAAATTATTAGCCCATCTTCAAAGCCACTGGCTTTTCACCGAGGTAGCTGCTGTTACCAGATGAAGCTGCTGAGTAAAGGAGGGTTGCTGGTTCTCCTGGAACGGAATGGATACCGATCATCTTGTCATTAATGTCCTCGAGGCTTCCTGTAGTGGGAGGTTCTGAATGATGATTGATCAGACTTTTGTTGCTTGGAAAGAGGAATGAAAAAGAAAGCACAGCTCAGAGAGTTTTGTTGAGTAGCCAAAGACCAGCCAGGAAGGATGCTTTGAGCCAGAACTCCCTGCCCGCCTCCTGCTCCTTACCCATCCATGGAAATTCTTGTCAGTAGGGAGGCTGACCCCTGCTGTGACCTTGCCCTCCTGGGCTAGCTCAGGTCAGTCCCAGCAGGGCCATCAGCTGGCTAAGGTCCAATCTCCATGTGGCCCCACCACATGGGAGCTTTCCTTCTTTTTTCTAAACATTGTGACCGGCACCTGCTGTACTTCTCTCTCCAAAAGGCATTTTTGTATTCTGCTTCTTTGTGTTTGAATTTCATCATCCTGGCTTGGCTGCCAGCACTCCGAGAGTGGGAATATGCTGTCTTTATCTTCCTGTGCCTGGAAGCACGGGTTGCATATTTGAGTGAGAGTAAGAGGATAATGGAGGTGTGTATGGACGCTCGTCCAGCCTTTCTCTTACATTCCTTTAATGCCACCTACGCCCCTGACTCTCCCCCCCTCCCCCGTTCCCATTGTCCCTCATCATTTTTGGCTCCTGGCGTGCACAGGGCTTGAGTTCCTTTACTTCTTATTTAGTTATGTGTCTCCATCACCTTTCTACCTCTGCCCAGTCATGGCTGCCCATCTCAGATGTTCGGCTTTCAGGGGACTGGGATTCCACTTAATGCTTTTCGTCACTGGAAGTGACACTGAGAGGCTAGATATCCAGTGGACTTCAGACTCATCAAAGGGAATCACTAGGACTGATTTATTATTACTATTATTATTATTATTATTAACTTCAGGCTGGCCTCAAACTTTGCATATAAGTCCAGCATTGTGTCGGAGCCCTGTTTCTCCTGCTTCTGCTTTTCCAGTGCTGGGATCATAGACAAGTACTGCTGTCATTCCTGGCTACTACATTAGGTTTTGATGGTCGAGGGCTCCGTGCAGGTTTTCAGGTTGTTCTTGCTCTGGTCTGCTTATTTTTGTTTAGTCAGCGTCAGCTGGGCTGCTGACAGGCTATGGCACACTCTAGGTAAGGCTTCTTAAACGTCAGCTCTTTGACATTTGCAGTCTGTGCTGCCTAAGGTAGGTTTACAACAGTCCTTATCTCTAGCTTGGAAATTTCAGTAGCAACCCCCATCTGTGGCAGCTGAGATCTGCTCTAGTCATTGCCAAATAAATGTCCCTAGAGTCCAAGTGGGGACAGACTGATGGTCTCTGGGCATGCAGTTCGAAGCCACAGCCATGGGGTGGGGTTGGGGAGGGGATGACCCTCAGAACCAGAGGGCTTTCTTCTTCTCTAGGAGGTTTTATTTCTAGACATTTATTCACTTGTGCGGGGAGGACAGAAGACAACTTGAAGGAGTCACTTGTCTCTTTCCACCAATGGCTAGGATTGAACTCCGGACTTCAGGCTTGGCGGCAAGGACCCTTTCCCTCTGAGCCATCTCACTGACTCTTGGTTTGGTTTGGTTTTTAATGTAACCAGTATGATGCTCTGTCTTAGCCAGTTTGAGGGAGGAAGTCTCTCTAAATGGACTTAAATTATATAGCAGTTTAACACTCTGCTTTAATTTTCTACTTGGGGCCATTTTTTTTTTTAAAGTTGCTGCTCCTGGGCTGGATCCTTCCGCCTTGGGCTTGGATTCATCTTGTTTCAGGAACCCTGTGACTGACTGAAAACTCTACCAGGAACAGGATGAACCCTGGGAAGAGGAAACAGATGGGCAACTCCTGTGTTGAAGACAGTATTTGGGGCTTCATTCCTCCGCCATCTTGACCTAGGAACTAGATTTTTACCCTCCTCTTCCCTAAGGATTCGTAAACATTTGGGAACAATAATCACATAATCTGAACTCACAGGACACCTGGCTACAAACCAGATGTTACAGTACTGATTCTCCAGATGTTACAGCACTGATCCTCCCCAGAGCTCTTGCTAGTCTCTGGCAGGCAGCATGGAATGTGGTCCAGAGTGCACACAGGGCCCCCAGGCCAGTAGGCTCCAGTCTCTGGTCAGTGTCTGGCCCTTTCTGCCTATCTCAGCTGCCACAGGGATGACCCTGTGACCTGGGCTAGGTCTGGCTGGGGGCAGGGATAAGAAGACAGAGTTAAAGACTTACATAGTCTTCAGAAATCATTTGTACTGCTGCTTCCTTGAAATGCCAGTGTCCGGGAATAGAGCGCCCTTGTGCTTCCCTCCTGGGCACCGTCCATTCTCAGGAGGGAGAACGAGAGACTGTCATGCCCAGGCAGAGGTGGAATCAGGACAGAGGGTACGGTGCAGTCTCTTGAGATAGTCTCTCCAGACTTTGAAAACCCTGTTGAAATAGCATGTCCCCAGAGATGGGACCCTCTTTAGGACTGACCTGGGCTGAGCCTCTCTGGCTAGAGTTTGTTCTTGAGCTCCCCAGGCTGCTCTCCCTGTGGGCTCCTCTCCTTTGTCATCCCAAGCTCATATGAATGCCCTCCCCCCTCCCCCCTCCCCGCCCAGTGCTTACTTAGCTTTTAAAGCCTGCAGACTCCACAAGTCTCTCCCTAACAGAAGCTACAGTTCCTTGTCACCCCTGAGTGGTGACCATGGCCCCAGAGTTCTCCAAAGGCCTCCCTTTCTTTAGAGCTATTTTTCCTTTGCTTGTAGCTGCAGCTGAGAGATCGTTTTTTGTAGATAGCAACTGCCTTTGGAAAGTTTGCATTTCCTAATCGTGAGATGGGAAAAGAAGCAGTGCCATGAACTCGTGTTTGCAGCTAATGCGTGGGAGAACCATCTCTTCAGGGAGTGGCTAAGGTACCTGGTGTTGTTTGTGACTCCTGCCGGTCCTTTGGGTCATTTCTGAGGGCTTCTCGGCTGGGCTGGCAGCTGATATTCAGGATGAGGAAATGCCTTGGCTCAACCTGCTTTTGTGTCACGAATCAAGTGGGGCAATAAGCTAACCGCACTGAGTGTTCCTTTTGTCACCTGAGTCATTTGTACTCTCATCGCTGGGACTTTGTCAGAGAGTCCTTTGTCACTTTTGAAAGTGTTATTTCTTAGGAAATAAAAGAACAGGACGGCCACGGTTAGTGCTGCCGGTAAGTTCTATTACGTGAGGCACATCTGCTGTCATAGAAAAAAATATGAATCTGATCGGTGTGTTAGGAAGCCTGCTACTATACCAGGGCCATCTTCTTTGTCCCCAAACACCATGGCACCAGCACTTCAAAAACCTATTCTTTAGGAGCTCTTCTGTTGGAGAAACAGGATGAACAGTGCTTGTGCGGTTCTAGTTTCCTTTAAAAGAGAAGAGGTAGAGAGGCTTCTCTCTCTCTCTCTCTCTCTCTCTCTCTCTCTGTGTGTGTGTGTGTGTGTGACTGATCTGCTTCTTTGGCCAGAGACTATCCAGAATTTCTGAGTTGTAGCTCTCTATTGAGTCCCAAGGCAACACTGTCTGGACCATTTAGGTTACCTGCACAGCTACAGGAGACTTCTAACCTCACCACCTTCTTTACACTTGGCAAGAACACCCTCAGAAGCATGAAAAGGTGAGGGCCCTGGACTTGGCACCTTCATACTGCACCCTGAGAGTCAGTGTGAAGGAGCTTTCTGGATTCCTAACTTCACCCAGTGTGTGTGTGTGTGTGTTTCACACTTCAGGGATATGTGTGCTATTACAGTGATTCAATTATGAACTGGAGTGTTTGGTTTGCTCCAATCTTAAAAAAGAACATGAAAATCGTCATACTGACATCAAAGGTCACGAGGTGATTCCCTCAGACCCTTGGATGGGTCGTGTTCTGGACAGAATCATGTCGTCCCAAAATGTGCTGCTGTGCTACGTCCCTGCCCCCTTCAGAACATGAACTTATTTGGAGACAACGGTCGTCGCGGAAACAATTAATTGAGCTTAGAGAATTTATTTTTGGGGTGACAGGGGGAGACTGGTGTGTGTCTTTACACAAATGGAGATCAGGAGTAGACACGGACACAGGAGGAACGGGTTAGGCAGGGGTGCCCAGGATTCCCAACAAACCATCAGAATTGGGCTAAGAAGCCCAGAGCAGATACTTCTCCAGGAATCCATCCCACCCACACGTTGGTTTTGGATTTCTGGTTCCCAGGACGCATGCACACTGCACGGCCAGCCTGTGACTAGTCGTGCTTCTCTTCTGCCGGCTCTGCTCTGAGAAAGACTGGATTTTGAAGGTGCTTGATTTTAGAGTCTGACTGACTCAGGGTTGGTTCTGGTCAGGCTGCCTCCCTCCAAGGTCAGGTGTCCTTGGACGAGGACAGGACCTGGCAGCACACAGTAGGTTCTCAGAGGATACTGCCTACTTGTTTTTTCCCATCCGGAGCATTTTCTTTTTCTAAGAAACGAGTTGCTCAGGGCAGGGAGAGGTAAGATGACTTGGACTTCAGTTTCAGCATGGGCCAGGCCACCTGACTCCACCCCTCCAATGTGGTCCCTTTCTGTCTTCCTTACATCTCCATCCTAACAATTCTCTGCATGCTGTTTCCCATGCGGGGGAGTAAGGGAAACGCAGCAGGTGATCCCACAGCCCATGCTCTTTGTAACCTCTGCTAAGAGGTTCTTGCTGTTCAAATATTCTTGTACAACCCAGAGGGCTTTCTTAACAAAAGAAACACTCTTTATTCTTAATCTTACTTACTGAGAAACAATCAACTTTACAAGTTCTTGACATGTAATTGTTTACATGAGGCGACTTGCCTCACAGACTGGTTTTGCAAAGCTCCTTGCAAGGAAAACAGGGTCTTCTAAGAAGGAGTCAAGCAGAGTCAGAGGGCTGTACAATAGAGCACTTTCTGGAAAGGCTGCAGAGGCCAGTCCCGAAGGAAGTCACACGTTGTCAATGGTAGCAAGGCATCAGTGACAAAGGATTTGAACATTAGTTGCTGGTGACTGGCTATATAGCCAAAGTGACCAGGTGAAATAGTTTTAGAAGCAATTTGCAGATTTAGGGATGTTGCTTCAATTACGACTCAGTATTAATAGAACAAGGACTAGACTCCAACCAACACAGGTTTTCCCATCCTGGGAAGATCAGCAAATGTTATGTGAGAGAGAAAGAATACCATTGGAGTAGTGGTACTGGTAGGGGAAGTCACAAGTTGAGGTTTATTGAATGCCAAGAGCAGCCAGACTCCAGAGGCCTCAGCTGGCTGGTAAGGTCTGTCTTGTTGGTCATGGGTCCTCCAGACTCAGCTAGCTGGTAGGGTCTGTCTTGTCGGTCATGGGTCCTAAATAGTTTCTGATCTTTTCTCAGCCTCTGTTTCCTTATACATACAGTTCCCACTCAGAGCTGCCTGAGGAGCTGGGGTATGGTTTCATATTCAGGGACTCAAATCTCTATGCAAATCGATGTATGACTAGAAGGTATTAATATGAATACTGAGCGTAGTGACAGAAATACCTAAGCAGCTGTAACTCTTTTTTTCTTCTTCTTTTTTTTTCTTTTTTTCTTTTTTTGGTTTTTCAAGACAGGGTTTCTCTGTGTAGCCCTGGCTGTCCTGGAACTCACTTTGTAGACCAGGCTGGCCTCCAACTCAGAGATCCGCCTGTCTCTGCCTCCTGAGTGCTGGGATTAAAGGCGTGAGTGCACCACCACACCCAGCGCAGCAGCTGTAACTCTTAAGAGTTGTTTTTAATTTGAGGGGATTTTACTATGTTTTAATAAAACAGCATCTTTTAGGGAAAACAAACAGCAGCAGCCTTGGTACTACTATATCCTGAATTAGTTTTTCTATCTAGCGGGAAAGCACACCGTAGAAGTTGCAAAGGAGTTCCGAAAGGCTCAGTTTAGAGTACTAAACAAGGTTTGTTTTCCTTTTAAGTCATCTGCCAACAGTTATCACTACAAATGGTCTCTATCTTAGGATGGATGAGCTCTCTTTGATGATTTGACTTTACAACAGTGTCGAAATGATAAGGAATTTTAAATTTTGATCTTTTCCCAGATGCAGTACTATCTTTGATCCTTTCCCAGACGCCTAGAAACCCGTCTCCCAGTCAGCCACGTCATCACCATAAGGATGCTCTACAGTGCCCAGTAATGGACAATCAAATGTCACATCTGTTGGCTGGCTGAGTCCCTTGAAGGATCAGTCTGAGGAGGGGGTGTTCTTGGGATCGCTTTTTCTGAGAATAAGGGAACAAGTCCATGGAAGAACAAAATCCTTGGGACTAACAGAGGTCCTCAGCCTTTGGCAAGTCACTACAGAGTCCTACAAAAGCTAGGAAGTTTGGAGAGTATATAATGAGCTAGGACGTTTGGGGGATGTAACAGCAGCTGGTTTTAAAGAAGGCACAAACATCTCCATGTTTTAACAAAGCCACACAGTGATGGTTGTATATTTGCTTCAAGTGTAAGTACTCAATAAGCTTTCTTCCTGTAGCCCATGGCCAGGGGCCTGAAAGTCTTCAAGGAGGCCCATAGTTCTAGGTGGAAGGAGGAAGCTTCCAGCCACTGCTGTGCCCCTCTGTAGCGTTATCTGCAAGAATATCATGATCTATCCCCGGAAGCCATGCTCAGGCACAGACTTACAGCTTGTTTCTTCTTGTTTTATACGAAGTCGCCTTTCTTCTGAGCAAGAGGGACCATCTCTAGCTTGAGCACAATATGAGCAAATGATTTCTGGCAGCTGTAAAAGGATCTCGTAAAGCATTTATGTTAACCCACAAAAAGGAGCTGGCTTTTGCACAGCTGTCTTTTCTGTTCATTTGTTGCAGGTAAAAAGCTGCCAGAGTCACTTATGATGCCAGGGCTCAGGCTGGCCTTAGGAAATGGGCAGCCAAGGCCTTGGGAATCACCACATCCTGGTTCGTCTTCCATCTCAGGTCCCTGTGAAAGGAAAGCCAAGTCATACACCAGGGGGATATGTATGGAGGAAGGGTCATGCTCACTTCCTGTTATAAATCAGGTTGGTCCCAAGGGAAGGAACAAGGCTTTGTCCTGATTGTGCTTGGTGTTAGAGGGGACCAAATCTCTCTCTCTCTCTCTCTCTCTCTCTCTCTCTCTCATACACACACACACACACACACACACACACACACACACACACAGGTGTGGGCACGAAAGGGTCCATTTATGATGAGATCAAGCCAGAGACTCTGAACTGGAGGAGGAGGTCACCAGGGAACCCAGATTTAGATAAATCTGGAAAACAGTGTTTTTAAAGGTTAATGTCAGCCAGGATCCCCAAGGAGATTCACTGCCAGCTCCAACCCCAGGGACGGACCAGCTCCAACCCCAGGGACGGACCAGCTCCAACCCCAGGGACGGACCTGGTTCCACATAAAGTTTGCGCTTCGTAAAACATTCCCACTTGCCCTGGAGTCCCCAGAGAGACGCTCGCTGCCAGGGAAGTCAGACTTCTGATTTCAGGTCAGCTTTCTGCTTCGAGATCTTGCCAGCTTGAATCCTTCAACAGCCTAATCATGTTTAGGCCTTTTACACTTAAATCATGTACCCACCTCACACGATCCCCTCGAGACCTGAGCAATGAGATCTGGGCAGAAGCTCTGGGACAATAGTTGCTCTGCCACTCCCAAATATGGAAACCTCTACCTACCCAGCAAATGCATGAGATTAAATAACAACGTAAGCAGTTTATGCTCTGTCTCAAATATGCAGAAATATTGTTTCCTATGTGCACAGTGATGCCAAAGCCTATCTGGATAGAGTAGATAGGCTGAAGTTGAGGTTTGTTGATGTCTCTGCCATCTTCAGAATCTATGAATTTGTGATACTTTTAAATATATGCACTAAAATTTTTTATTTTATAAAAATAAAAATTTTGCTGGGGCTGGAGAGATGGCTTAGCGGTTAAGAACACTGACTGTTCTTCCAGAGGTCCAGAGTTCAATTCCCAGCAACTACATGGTGGCTCACAACCATCTGTAATGGGATCCGATGCACTCTTCTGGTGTGTGTCAGAAGACAGCTAGAGTGTACTCATAAATAAAAATTAAATCTTTAAAAAAGAGTTTTGGTCACCAAATTACTAATGGGAGCCAGCAGGATGCCTCAATAGATATAGGTGTTCCCAACCCACAGAAGGAGAGAAGTGACTCAAAAGTTGTCTTCTGGCCTCTACATACACATGGAATATGTAAGTATGTCACATATACATTCACACACACACACACACACACACACACACACACACACACATACACATACACACACACACCACACACACACACCCAGCCCCCCACTTATTCTTTCTCCTCCTTCTCCTATTAATAAGAATAAAGAAAAAAAATTTTAAATTAAAAAAATGAAACAACAAAATTACTAATGGCTGAACCAGATACAGGATCATAGTTCTGCCATTGAGAACGATTTTATAACTTTTCATTAGGTGAAAACCTTCTTTTCTATTATATACTGAATAAATGTGGTAAGATTTACTACCGGATTAATGTTTCTAGACAGAGCAAGTACATTTAAATAGAAATATATGGCCCATTTTTCTTCTCCTCCTTTTCTTCTTCCTCATTCTCCATCTCTTCCTCTCCTTTTTAAAACTTTTTGTTGATTCTTTGTGAATTTCACATCATGTACCCCAATCCCACTCATTTCCCCATCCCTCATATCTGCCCTCTGCCCTTGAAACCTCCCCATCAAAAGAAAATAAAAAGTAAAAATAAGTAAACTTAAAAAAAAAATTAAAAATAGAGATTCCCTCCTTGTACCCATTTCCCTGCCTTTGGAGTCCTCTGGGGCATGCCCAGCTGCCTTGAGCAGCCTGCTTGATCCCCTCCCTTTCCCCCAGCCCCCCATTGCCCAATGTCTAGTCAGCTCTCCACCCACCTTCATCAGACCTGCTGATCTGGAACTATATAGGTTAGAACTCCTCCGTGCACCCACTTCCCTGCCTTCAGAATCCTGTGACGAATGCCCAGCTGCCCGGAGAAGTGTACTGTCCCCTAGGGTTCCATTGTACTGCTTTCTCTCTGTTTGCTTCCCCTGCCCAATCCCCTACCCTCTATGTCCCCAGGAGCACACCTAACTGCTGGGAGACTGCCCCCCTGAGTTCCATTGTCCAGCCCAAGGACACCCACCCTGGAGGCCTGCCAAACCAGGAACATCTAGGTTAGGTCCCCTCCCAATACCTGCTATTTTAGGAACATCCAGGGACAATCAGATGGCTAAAGGGTAGCATAAGAACACAATCAACAAAAGCCAGGGCGAAATGACACCCTCAGATCACAGCTATCCTACAATAGCAAGCCCTGGATATCCTAACACAACTGGAGCACAAGAAAAAGACCTTAAATCTAATCTTTTATAGATGATAGAGGCCTTTAAAGAGGAAATGAATGAATGTTTTAAAGAAATACAGGAAATACAATCAAGCAGGTGAATGAAATAAATAAAACAATTCAAGACCTGAAAATGAAAATAGAAGCAAAAAAGAAAATCCAAACTAAAAGAATCCTGGAGAGGGAAAATCTAGGGAAGAGAACAGGAACAATAGATACAAGTATCACCAACAGAATACAGGACATGGGAGAGAGAACCCCAGGCTTAGAAGGTACTATAGAAGAAATTGATACAACAGTCACAGAAAATGTCAAATCTAAAAAATTCCTGACTCAAAACATCCAGGAAATCTGGGACACTACGAAAAGACCTAACCTAAGAATAATAGAACTAGAAGAAGGTGAAGGGTCCCAGCTTCAAGGCCCAGAAAATATTTTCAACAAAATCATAGAAGAAAACCTTCCCAACCTAAAGAAAGAGATGCATATAAACATACATGAAGCTTGTAGATACCAATTAGGACAAGAAAAGAAAATCCTCCTGCCATGTAATAATCACAACAATAAATCTACAGAATGAAAAAAAATTAAATTCTGCAAGGGCCAAAGGTCAGATAACATACAAAGGCAGACCTATCAAAATTACACCTGATTTCTCAACAGAGACTCTAAAACCTAGAAGGTTTTGGACAAATATCTTGCCACCTCTAAAAAAAAAAAACCTACAGGTGCCAACCTAGACTACTATACCCAGCGAAACTTCAAATCACCATAGATGAAGAAAAGATTTTCAAGACAAACCCAAATTTAAACAATATCTATTCACAAATTCAGCCCTACAGAAAATACTAGAAGGAAAACTCCAAGCCAAGGAGGATAACTACATGCAAGAAAACAAAGAAAAAACGTAATTCCATACCAGCAAAAACAAAACAAGGGACGTACACACACACACATACACACACACACACCCCACCACCACCACCACCACCAACAACAACATCAAAACAACAGGAATTAACAATCATTGATCAGTAATATCTCTCAATATTAGTGGACCCAATTCCCCAATTAAGAAAAAGACACAGCTAACAGAATGGATGCAAAAACAGGATCCATCTTTCTGCTGCATACTAGAAACACACACCAGCAATAAAGACAGACACTACCTCAGAGGAGTAAAGGGCTGGGAAAAAGTTTTCCAAGCAAATGGACCCAAGAAGCAAGGTGGAGTAGCCATTCTAATATCTAATAAAACAGACTTTCAACCAAAATTAACCAGGGGAGGACACTTCATACTCATCAAAGGAAAAAAAATCTACCAAGACAACATATCAATTCTGAACATCTATGCCCCAAATGCAAGGGCACCCACATATGTAACATTGCCAAAGCTTAAATTGCACATTAAAACCCATACATTAATAGTGGGAGACTCCAAACAGTCGACAAGTCATCCAGATAGAACGAAACAGAGAAATAATGGAGCTAACAGACATCATTACTCAAATGGGTCTAACAGATATCTACAGAACATTTGACCCAGACAGAAAATATACAATCTTCCCAGTGCCTCATGGATCCTTCTCCAAATGGACCATAGTCTGTCACAGAGTAACCCTCAACAGATATAGGAAAATTGAAATACCTTGTATATTAGTAGACTACCACAGATTAAAGCTGGACTTCAACCACAACAGAAACACCAGAAAGCTTATACACTCATGGAAATGGAACAACTTTCTACTCAACGATCTCTAGTTCAGGGAAAAATTAAGAAAGAAATCAAAGACTCTTTAGAATTCAATGAAAATCAATGCTCAACAAACTAAAACTTATGGGACACAATGAAAGCAATGCTAAGAGGAAAGTTCATAGCACTAAGTACCTCCAGAAAGAAATTAGAGTTCTTATACCAGTAGTGTAAAAGCACGTCTGAAAGCTCTAGGAAAAAAAAAGAGAAGGGGAAAGAGGAGGAGGAGCAGGAGCAGGAAGAGGAGGAGAAGAGGAGGAGGAGGAGGAGGAGGAGGAGGAGGAGGAGGAAGAAGAAGAAGAAGAAGAAGAAGAAGAAGAAGAAGAAGAAGAAGAAGAAGAAGAAGAAGAAGAAGAAGAAGAAATAGCAGCAGCAGCAAACACACCCAAGAGGAACAGACAGTAGGAAATAATCAAACTCAGGGCTAAAATCAAAACAATACAAAGAATCAATGAAATCAAGAGCTGGTTCTTTGAGAAAATCAACATGATAGACAAACCTTTAGCCAAACTAACTAAAAGACAGGAGACATTATCCAAATAAACAAAATCAGAAATGAAAAGGGAGACATAACAACAGATACTGAGAAAATTTAAAGAATCATTAGGTCTTACTTCAAAAGCCTTTACTCCACAAAATTGGAAAGTCTAAACAAAATGGATGATTTTCTAGACAGATACCACTTACCAAAATTAAATCAAGATCAGGTAAACTACTTAAACAATTCTATAACCCTTAAGGAAATAGAAGCAGTCACTAAACTCTCCCAACCAAAAGAAGCCCAGGACCAGATGGTTTTAGTACAGAATTCTACCAAACCTTTAAAGAGCTAATATCAATATTCCTCAAACTATTCCACAAAATAGAAACAGAAGGAACTCTGCCAAACTCATTCTAGGAAGCCAGTCACCAAGATGCCTAAGCCACACAAAGACTCAACAAAGAAAAAAAGTTTAGGACCATTTCTCTTATGAACATTGATATGAAAATACTTAATAAAATACTCAGAAACTGAATCCAGGAACACATGCAAAATATCATTCACCATGAACAATCAGGCTTCACCCTAGGGATACAGGGATGGTTCAATATATAAAAATCTATCAACATAATCCACTATATAAACAAACTGAAAGAAAAAAAAATCACATGATTATCTCATTAGATACTATAAAAGCCTTTGACAAAATCCAACACCTCTTCATGATAAAGGTTTTGAAGAGTTCAGTAATTCAAGGCATATATATAAACATAGTTTAAAAAACCATATACAGCAAGCCAACAACCAACATCAAATTAAATGGAGAGAAACTTAGAGCAATTCCACTAAAATCAGGGACAAGGCAAAGCTGCCCACTCTCTCACTATCTATTCAATATAGTGCTTGAAGTTCTAGCCAGAGCAATAAGACAAAAGAAGAACAATTAGATATAAATTAGAAAGGAAGGAGTCAAAGTATAGATATTTACAGATATCATAGTATACATAAATGACCCCAAAAATTCTACCAGAGAACTCCTATAGTTGATAAACACCAAAGTGTTTTATCCAGCAAAGTGGCTGGATAAAAAATTAACTCAAAAAAGAAACAAAACAGTAACCATTCTTTATACAAACAATTAACAGGCTGCAAAATAAATTAGGGGAAAATATCTTGGTGTAACTCTAACCAAGCAAGTGAAAGGCTTGAATGAGAAGAACTTCAAGTCTCTGGAGAAAGAAATTGGGGAAGATATCAGAAGATGGAAAGATCTTTCATGCTCACGGATCAGTAGGATTAGCATAGTAAAAATAGACATCTTACCAAAAGTAATCTACAGATTCAATGTATTCCCATCAAAATTCCAACACAATTCTTTACAGATTTTGAAAGACCAATTCTTAACTTCATATGAAAAAGTAAAAAAGACCCAGGGTAGCTAGAAAAATCCTAAATAATAAAAGAATTCTGGAGGTATCATCATTCCTGATGTCAAGCTACACTACAGAGTAATAGTCATAAAAACAACTGCATGGTATTGGTATAGGAACAGACAGGTTGATTACTGGAATCAATTCAAAGACCCTGGAATAAACTCACAGACCTATGGACACTCTATTTTTGACAAGGTGAAACCACACAATGGAAAAATGAAAGCATCTTCAACCAGTGGTGCTGGATGTAGAAGAATGCAAATAGATCCATATTTATCACACTGCACAAAACTCAAGTCGCAGTGGATGAAAGACCTCAATATAAAACCAGATACACTAAACCTAATGGCCTTAAATACTTTGGTACAGAAGGCAACTTCCTGAACAGAACACCAATGGCTCAGGCTCTAAGATCAACAATTGATAAATGGGACCCTATGAAAGTTAGACGCTTCTGTAAGGCAAGGGACACAGGCAACAGGACAAATCGGTAGCCCATAGATTGGGAAAGGATTTTCACCAAGCCTACATCTGACAGAGGGCTAATATCCAGAATATATAAAGAACTAAAGAAATTAGACATCAACAATCCAAATAACCCAATTAAAAATGAGGTACAGAGCTAAACAGAGTCAACAGAGAAATCTCGGATGTCTGAGAAGCACTAAAAGAAATGTTCAATGTCCTTAGTTATCAGGGATATCCAAATGACCCTGAAATTCCACATCAGAAGTGATAACACATGCTAGCAAGGATGTGGGACAAGGGGAACACTCCTCCATTGCTGGAGGGAGTGCAAGCTTGTACAACCCCTTTGGAAATCAATCTGGTGGTTTCTCAGAAAACTGGGAGTAGTTCTACCTTAAGACTCAGCATATACTCAAAAGATAACCCGCTACACCACAAGGACACTTGCTCAACTATGCTCATATAGCTTTATTTGTAATTGCCAGAAGCTGGAAACAATCTAGATGTCCCTCAACTGAAGAATTGATAAAGGAAACATGGTATATCTACACTGTTCAACTATTAAATACTGTTCAACTATTAAAAACAAAGTCATCATGAATTTTTCAGGCAAATGGATGGAACTTGAGAATATCATCCTGAGTGAGATAACTCAGAGCTAGAAAGACACACAGAGTAGGTACTCACTTATAAGTGGACATTAGCCATAAAGTTCGGGACAATCATGCTACCATCCACAGACCCAAAGAAACTGGGTAATAAGGAGGTTCCAAGGAAGGATGCTTAACTCTCACTCAGAAGGGGAAACTAAATAATCATTGAAGGTGGATAGAGAGAGGGAATTGGGTAGGAGAGGGGGCTGGGGGGAACTTCGATCGGGTGGGGCAAGAGAGTGTTGGGAGTGAGAATGGAAATCAGTGGGGGGGGGCAACTCTAGTGACTGACTGGAGGTCTGGGATGGGGGAGGATACAGGGAGTCTATGGGGGTGACCTTAGCTGAGATTCCTACCAAAGAGGGATACTGAGACTGAAGTGGCTACTTTCTGTAACTAGGCAGGACTTCCAGAGGAAGGAAGGGGACATCAATCCACCTACAACACCTTTAACCCCAAATTCATCTTGCCTACAAGATGTGCAGGCATAAAGATGGAGCAGAGACTGAGGAACAGCCAACCAGTGACTGCACCAGCTTGAGACCCATTCCATGTGAGAGAGCCAACCCCTGACACTATTGATGGTCCTCTGCTACTCTTGCAGACAGGAACCTACCATAACTGTCTCCTGAAAGGCTTCATCTACCAGCAGATGCAGAAACCCACAGACAAACATCAAGTGGAGTCAGGGGAGTCTTGTGGAAGAGTGGGGGATAGAAGTGAGCGCATTGGAAGGGTTAAGGACACCCTAAGAAGTTTCATAGAGCCAACACCAGCCTGTCACCATGAGGGCTCACAGAGCCTGGGCCACCAACCAGGGAGCATGAAGGAGCTGGTCCTAGACCCCCTACACATTCATAGCAAATGTGCTGCGTGCTCTTCGTGTGGGTCCCATAACAAGTAGAACAGGGGCTGTCTCAGTCTCTGTTCCCTGAGACTGGATCCTCTTTCCTCTAACTGGGCTGCCTGATTGGGCCTCAGTGGGAGAGGATGTGGCCTGTCCTGTTGGGACTAGATGCCCCAGGGTGGGGTGGTACCCATAGGGGTCGAGATTTGTGGGATTGGGAAGAGAGGAGGGAGGCAAACTCTAATTGGGATTTAAAGTAAATAAAAATTAAATTAAATTAAAAAATAAAATAATACAAACAAACAAACAAACAAAACAAAAGTATCTGGCCATGGAAGCTGCGTTGTGTCACACAGTGTGTGTCACACAGTGTTATACTTTTGCCCAAACAGCTTTACTTGCAAATGTTCATTGCAATGAGTGTGCTGGGGTGGGGGTTGGGAGTGGTGGTGGAGTAGAGAGTGGGTGGGTGAGGTCTTTTTTCTGTCCCCCCACCCCCCAGGCTGCACGGGGCCAGTCGATTATTTCTAAAAAGCAAATGCAGCAAAAGCAAGAGGCTGGCCTCAGTTTCCGTCAGAGTTATGGGTGAGCACCTAGGACAGCTCGAGCGTCTTCCTACTGTACAGCATCTGTACTTCTCTCCTGTCCTTCCCCAGTCTTCCACGCATCCTTGTCATGTCCTCTGAAGATGCCTCTGCCCCCCCCCCCCATGACATTACTTCCTTCGGAAGACCAGTGCCTGCCTGTCCTCCTGAGCACTCACTGGAGTTCCTCTTTCCTAGTCCTGTTGACTTGAGAGCACTCTCCTGTCTGCCCCTATTGCTCACACTTGGGTCTCTCCCCTGCTGGCCCTGAGCTTCTGGAATATGGAGCCATTACTAAAGGCCATCTACCCCCCCTAAGCCCTTACAGTTGGATAGCCAATACAGTTGTATGAGGTTTAAGAGAGCTGGAAAAAGCTGGCATTCCCCCATAGCCTGCCCCCATGCAGACATGTATAGTAACACCACAGATGTCTTGTGTGGAAGCTGGGGGACCTTAAGTGGTACAGTCACTGTTGCTCAGCCTTGGCACCCTGACTTTTGGCCTAGGCAATTCCTGGCTGTTCTGTGCTTTGTAAGATGTTTAACAGCATCCCTGACCTCTCCCCAAAATATGTCAGTAGTACCTTCTCCTCCCAAGAATCTAGCTGTAGACATTGCTAATATCCTCCAGGGATAGAACTACCCCTGGTGGAGAACCGCTGACGCAGGAGCATAAGAGTTTTCACTTTGCCCAGTGAAGGTTCCATAAAATGTCCCCTTACACAATACATTTTAATATAACGTAAAGCAGTAACTCATACCTTGCCAAATATTTCACCAAAAATATTTGCCTCCTGTCAAATGCTATTAGGTTGAAAGGGAATGGGGGTAAAGGGAACAGGGTAAGGTCTCACACCCTTTGAAATAAGAATATCTTGTTTGGGAAGCTGTAATCTTGAGGTTAACACTAATAAGTGTCTGGGGTCATACAAGGAAAACCACAGGAAAGAAAATAAAGAAGAAGCCGACATGAAAGACATATATTTTAGATAAACCATGGTGTTGTGCGCATTTGAGTCATATTTATATCAGAAACACTTTTCCTGCACCATTTGAGAAACTTCTCCATACCCTTCAAATGAGGACCTTTGGCTCACAAAGCTTTTTTTTTTCTTCTGACTTATTCCTCGGGGCCTCACTGCTGGTGAACTGTACCAGTAGGACTAGGAATGTTTCCCTCCAGATCACAGAACCTTTACTAACTTTCATGATAGAAAAAAAAATTTAAATAGTGTAATAACACATTTGAGACACCAGGAAGGCAGTAGGATTGGGCTTAATGGGGCTAGGGTGTAGAGGACGATGGTACCTGAACCACTCACTCAGGAAAACGCATGGAAGGTGCATTCATTCCTAGGAAGCTGTGAGCCCTGGTGCTGTGGCATTTCCTGATACAAATGGTTCTGGTGTGCAGGGAGGTAGTTCCCAGTATCATTACCCAGGTCTCCTTGGCTGGAGCCATCTGTCAGCCACAGAGCATCCTACTAGCAGATAGAGTTGTGATGAGACACATTTATTCAAACATCGAAAATGGTGTTTGAAAAAAGCCGCCTTCCTCAATTTCCTTTGCAGCTATTATCCTTTGTCATGTCAGAGAGCTGAGCCCAAGGATGGCCAAGAGGCAGTGGTAAATTCACAGTATAGGGCCTGAGGGAACTATGGGGTTGGTAGTTGTCCCCCTCCCTCCTGCCCCTGCAGTGAGGCAATAAAAGATGGATTTCTGAGACAGTGACTGAGGCATTATGCATTAACAGCTACATGGAGATTTTCATTTCAAATCTCATGTATTGACAGTTGAAACTGGAGCTGTTACATAAAGCATTCACTCAATGTCTTTCTGAGACTCTTTCTCAACATATCATTCACATACTAGAACACAGAGATGCCTTCAGATCCGCGGGGAAAGTTGAGTAAAGGGTCCAGGATTTGTGTGGAACACATTAGGTCAAGACATGAGAATGACAGTCATGGCTGCTGACACAGAAAGCTTGCTTGCCCAACAGTGACCCAGCATGGCTGCACTCTCATGGACCAGCTGGCAGCACAGACAGATCTGGGGAGACAGCTAGGGACTACTCATGAGAAATTCAAAGGTTTGCAACAACAAGGAGGTTGTTCTTACATGTGTCTCTCTAACCCCAGGAGGCAAAGTGGGACTCTGTAGGTTGGTTTAGTCAGACAGGAGCGATCATCATATGGGCAAGAACACCAAGAATGCCAGTCTCTGCTCTGACACGCAGACCCTGTTGGAAGAAGTACTTCCCGTGTTGGCTTTGTTCTTCTAAACACAAGTCCACAAAACAGGCTTCAGAGGAGACTTGGAACCTGGCCAGAGGCCACTTCAGGCAAGTCACAGACAGCCATGAGTCCCACTCACCAGCCCTTGTTTTTCCCATGGGTCACAATACAATGACCTCACAGAATAGTTGGAAGAATGAGTTTAAACAGGGGTCATTAGGTTGGAGTTACTGTCTGAACAGGCTTCAAGAGGGTCTGTGAAGCCTGGCATTTTCTTGAAGCACTTGTACGTGTTTACATGTGTCCTCTTGAGGAGGGCCTAGGCCCTGCCTTCTACTGCAATTTCAAAGAACGTTGGCACTTTTACAAGGTTAAGAATCACTGCTTGGGAACCCTGCGAAGGTGATGTGTAACTGTAAGCATCCAGTTAAACTATGGCCAGCAAGAACTTGGGAAGCCAAAGGAACACAGAGGAGCACTGGCTGTGTGAGACTCACAGGGGAAAAAAACAAATAGACAATGTAACTTTTGGCCCTCTGCAGCAAACAGCAGCTTTTGGACATGACCTTAAATGAAATCAGTCGTTGAAACTGAAGAGGATAAACGGCACATCTAACTGGTCAGAAGATGTTAAAAGCCTTGTAAATGCAGATGGTACAAGCAGACTGCTGGTTGCAGTGGTCGGAAGGTGTGTGCAGAGTGTGGGAAAATATTCAAGGGGAGGGAAGGATGGACAGGGCCAAGAACTTTCCTGCTTGGTCTATGCTCCCCCTCCCGAGGACTGAGGATGCTGGAGGAAGCTGAGCTCAGGAGCAGAGACCCTCAGTCATGGTCCATCCTGAATGTAGCTTTACATGTGCATGAACTGTTGTTTTTGGTTCTTTAGCCTCTGCGTCAGAGGCTGAGGGGCTTGTGACGCACTGTGGGTAGAAAGGAATGACTTCCAGTGACTAACGTCTTTAGGCAGGAGGCTCTTCATTCTTGCTGTGAGACTCACAGGGCCTCTCCCACTTCCATCGCCAAAGTCCTCCAGGCTGGGCCTCCTGAGACCACACCCCAAAATCTACTTAGAGAAGACTAAGCAAAGCAGTGGAAAGCAAGAAACAAATTTTGGAGAAAAAAGTGTCCGTTGGAGGAAAACTTTCCTGACGCCATTATACGATGATATAGGTGGGGCCGTTGTAACCCTTGCTCTAAAGATGACTCCCTGGGCTCTGCCTAGAGCTTGGTTCCACTGACTGATAAGGCTACAGGTCCCAAGATGGATCAAGGACATTCAAATAAATGCTGTCTCTTCAGAGATAATTTCTTAAGTTTGTGATTCCTAAATTTTATAGAGATACATAAAGTCTATGCTGAAGGTAGGCATAGAGGAAATATTCTGGTCCTGTATCTGGACTCTGATACTTCAAGCACACGTATCCTGCCACATCTGCCCTTTGCTGTCAGCTGGTCTTCTCACATCATCTCACTGTGAGGTCAGCCTTCTCCCCCACCCTGCTATCCTTCACTTTCACCACATAGGGAGAACCGTTATGGGGTCTAATTCATTGTATCACCAATGCATACTGTACAGGAATCAATCAACTCCCGTTTCTACTTAACACACCACATCTATACGATCACCGACCTCCCTGTAGGAAGCAGTCGGATGTTAAAAAACTCTTGATGTAAAATCCTTTCTGAATGATATTTGTGCTGCCACTGGTAAGAATTTCTTTGCAGTCTGCGAGAAGCTTCACCCACACTCAGCACTATAAAGCCTTCATGCTTTTTATCTTTCTTGAATTGTCCGAGGATACAGGGATACAGTTCACCAACAGTCCCTGCTTAAGTCAAATATCCTCTCCGATGCTATCTTTCACAAGACAAAAATCCATTTACAGGAGAGAAAAAGAACTCCCAGGACCAGAGATCTTCCAGCTAGAGGGAATGGACCCAACTTTTGCTTTCTTCATTAGTTTTAGTAGCTCCCCCGACCCCCGCTGCTTCACTTCAGAAAAGACAGATAATCACCACCTTTATGAGTCAGACTCATAGCTCAGCACCTGCTAGGAAATTGAAAAATATTTCCCCATGTCACATTACAGAGTGACACTCATTGTCTTCACACGGCTGCTGGCATTCATGAGTTTGCTAAAGTGACTGCACTGGAGGCTCTAAAAGCCAGAGCGATAATGAAAAACAATGACTGAAGACATTGCCAAATGCCAGCACATAAAGATAGTAACATGAACTTGATAAACTCCAGCTTTCATTCCTTTTAAATTGTGCAAAGGTTAATAAGGGATATTCTGTTTATCTCCAGCACAACAAAGTAACAGATGCAGGAAGTTCTGAGTATGTTTGTTTGTTTGTTTGTTTAATGCAGTCATTTCACTATTGGGCACAGAGTTCACTCTGGTCTGTGCTCATAAAGGAGAATCAGTATGCTCAGTATCACTGGCTTAAAAGGGAAACTCATGTCCTGATGCAACAGCCTTCAGCATGTGAAAAGGTAGGGGCTGACAATAAAGCTTCTTGGCCAATTGCCACGTAAAGTAATAAAGATCAAAATATTATTGATCTACAGATTGCAAGTGAATGCTTGATATCTCTCCAAGCCCAGCAAAAGATGCATCGACATTTTCAGTGATCTCTGCGGCATCTACACTGTAGCTTCAAGTGTGTTTCTGTACAAGAGCAATGTCCAGCTTCTCGGAAATGGGAAACACAGGTGCCACAATATTTCAAGGACAGTCACACTGAAATACCTAGCCTAGCTAGCTGGTTTAATTCCAAGGCAGTGGTGTGGTCCTTGAAGAGAAAAAGAAAAAGGGCAGTATATGCCTTTGGTTATGGCGCTAGGAGGTGACTTTGTAGTTTAGAGGACCTGGCTTTCCTTTTTGGTAGGTGGTGATGGTTATATCCCTTGCCAGTTTTCATTGTTATTTTTTTTTTCTTTATAGTCCCCAACACACACACACACACACACACACACACACACACACACACACACACACACACACACACGCGCGCGCGCGCAGGTACCCATGGAGGCCAGGAGAGGGTGTCAGAGACCTTTGAACTGGCATTACAAGTGATTGTGAGCTATTTGATGTGGGTGCTGGGAGCTGAATTCAGGCCTTCTGGAGGAGCAAGAGATCTTAACCACTGAGCCCTCTCTCCAGATTTTTTTTTTTAAATCCTTTTGATAGTTTCACACATGTAGATAATGAACTCGGCCTTACTTCTTTCTCTCGATGAAACCATCTTCCCCACAAGTTCCCTTCTGCTTTGCTTCCTCCTGTGTGACTCTCAGTGTTTAAATAGGGTTGCCCAAATGAGAGTGGATGCGAGCTTTTCTTTAGTTTTTCACTTGAGTGTAGATAACTATCAGTGGTTTTAACACTAAAGTAAGTGACATCCCTTCCAATCTCCATTAACTGTGAATTGTCTCCCAGGAAGAGATGGGCCCTCATGAGCCCTTCCCCTCCCTTCATGAGATGAGGAACCTGATGTTGTACAGGTCTGCTGAGTTTGTGAGTGCATTAGCCATGGCCTCGGCGTGTCCAGAAGACTGCATCAGTCCTTCCCAACCTCTGACTCTCACAATCTTTCTACCCTCTTTTACAATGTTCCCCAAGCCTTGGAGGAGGGTGTTAGAGGCAGCATAGATGTCCCATTTAGGGGCAAACACTCCATTTTCCGCACTTTCCCCAACTGTTTTTTTTTTTTTTAATAGACAATCAACTGCAAAAAGAAGCAAAGAAGCATCTTTGGTGAAAGCGGAGAGTGTCACTAATCTAGTATGAACATAAAGGGGAATAATTAGAAGGTATTTCCAGTTAGCATACCAACCCCAGGTCACAGTTTCATGTTGGTTATAAGCCAGGCTTATAGCTCCCAACTGGTGTTCCCTTTTGTGGAAGGGCTTAGATCCAATCAGGAAGAGACTGGTTGCTCCATACTGTCTGTGCCTCGATTGCATCAATGGGTGTGCCTTCCCAGGCTGCTCATCTCTGTAGCTCACAGCTAGGCTAGGCAGTTCATGGGCATCTCCTGTAGCAGCTTCGGTAGCATTCACCATGTGACACCTACCTAGAGGGGAGATAGCTTCCATGTCAGTTCCAGCATGGTTTCTCCATATCCTGTGACTGGTTGTGGTGTCTTCAGCAGGCAAGTCTTACCATCAGGTTTTGGTAGACAACTGAGAACACTGGTACTTGCTGGAGACCCTCTAGTACCTCTTTGACAATTCAGGGGGAAGTATTGCTCACCCAGCACTGAGAATTTTGCTGAAAACCTCATGGCTTCTTGAAGAAGCATTATCCCCCTGTGTGAGCGGTGTTTAGAAATACATATGAAATTCAGTACCTAAAGATTTAATACTGGAAATTATTTTTAAATGGAATATAAAGACTACAACATTTCATTTTTATAGGATATAAATAACCTTCCATAGGACCCCCTAAAGGATTCTAAGATGTTTTCCAGATCTGTCTATACTCTTTTGTTCCATAAGTGTATTCTCTGTTCATTTGAAGCTGGCTTTACTGTCCTTTATTGAACG
Organism: Mus minutoides; assembly: GCA_902729485.2. Taxonomy (NCBI): domain Eukaryota; kingdom Metazoa; phylum Chordata; class Mammalia; order Rodentia; family Muridae; genus Mus; species Mus minutoides. The sequence goes on from CACVCL010028548.1 coordinate 41,442, forward strand.
CTTGTCTTTGGATGAGGCTGAAGGATTTTTGTCAGCAGAGCAAGCACAGAGACGGTGTTCAGATTGTTTGGGGATGTGACATGCAGAGACCACAGTGCTATTCCTTACCTGTCCTGCCTAGTCTCCTAGGCCAAGAGTTGCTATTAACTAGCTGTGCTAGAGGATTGATTAGCTTCTCTGTGCCTCTATCTTTTCATCTTGAGAAGGAAGCTAATATAGCTAGTTTCTGGGCTCTGGCGCATTTCAGACCTCTGGCAATGAGCTGTGTCCCTTATAGCTAGAAATATTACCTGTCGCTATTTCTGTTAATGCTGGATGGTGTGGCACCGTCCTGCCACAGGGAGCTTCCCTCTTGGGGTTTCTTTGTGCTGCTCATTCTAGTGCTATCCCTGTGCTGCTCATTCTAGTGCTGTCCCTGTGCTGCTCATTCTAGTGCTGTCCCTGTGCTGCTCATTCGAGTGCTGTCCCTGTGCTGCTCTGGAGAGTTCCACTGTCCAGGCTGTGACACCTTTGGCTCTCTTTCTCTGTCCACTGCCAGTCACAAACGTTCCCTCCAGCCAGCGTACAGAGCTGCCATTTCTACATAGTCTGAGCAAAGTAGCCTTGGCACCTAGCGGGGCAGAACCATGTGGTATAACAGAGCGACCCAAATTCTTTCTGCTGCCTTATTGACTGCCTGCTCTGAGTGTCTGACCCTTTCCCTTCTCACCACCAGGTTTTTAAGGGCCAATGGAAGGTAACTGCTAGCCCTAGACCATGGAAATTCAAGTCTACTTCTAAACTTAAACAACAAAACAGAGCAGGGACACAGCCCTTCCACCAGGCAGGGAGGGCCCCTGGCCTCTTCATTCACAATTTTTGATATAAGGGAAGTTCCTCTATGACTTGTAGGGACACTCTGATGCTAGCCCGAGTCAGCTAGGGAGTGTAAGTGTAGTAGGGCCCACTTTCTAGATACATTTAGATAAATTGGGATATTGGAGGCTAAAACTAAATCCAAAGACCAAAGAAGATGGCTAAGACAAAACCCTTGCCATGTTTCTGGAAAATTCAGAACCCTAATGAGAGCTTTGTGTTAAAGCTGTGGCACTGAACTTAGAAAAGGGGTTTCTGGTACACCTTTAGCAGCTGGACTTCAATAGTACATGAACATATCATTGTCTTCATTAAAAAGGGTTAGCTGCTTTCATACTGCTAAGGTCAGAAGAATAAAAACTACTAATTTGTAAAGATTTGGGGTTGAGGTGCAGTCAGTATGTGAACATTTAACTGGGCACATGTCCTCAGAGTCAGTGAGGTGCCTTGTCCTGTGCCCTAGCAAGAGCATGCTGTCCTAGCTCCCAGGAAGGTGGCGATGGCTGCAGGAGCCCAAGGTATCCAAGGACCATGGGCAATTAAGAATCTGCCTGTGAAGTTAAAGTCAGGGCATTTAGAACATCAGAGCCAAGGAACACAGATGGTACACAAGTGCCACTTAAATGTGTCAGGCAATTTAAAGCATTAAAGTAGAAATCACTAATTGCTACAGGATTGGTTCAGTGGCAAAGCACTTCATCAGCACATCCTTCATCCAATCCCTGATAGCAGAAAAAATACTGGATGGTTAGAAAAACACTTTTAAAGGCCTTCAAACTACACCTAAATTCTTAAACCAAACCCTGTAACATTTCTGCTCCATGTACCATATTCAGGGCATGGAAAAAATAAACAATGTCTTTGCTCCAAGATTATTTGTAAAAATAAGAATTTGATGACAGTAACTATAATTGGTTTAGAATTCACACTACGTAGGCCACAAAAGATTTAAGACTGACCTCAAATTCAATTTTCATGACTATGTTTCTCTTCCTACTGCAAGTGGCTGGAAATACAACTTCATCTGTGATTTCTGGGTATACCTAAAGACTCTGTAAGTGGACAGGCTTGGCTGGCTGTGGGATCTCTCTAGCTAAAAGTATCACCAGGGTTTCCACAGAGGTGTGGTTCCGGAGAAGCACAGGAACAATATCAGTACTTCCTTTGACTGTTTCCTCGTGGTTCTCTAGGAATCGACTCGGATGAGGCAGGGAAAACTTTTGAGTTGCTGGATCTCAAGAATAAATCTATATACTAGTATAATGTCGTCTGACACTCCCAAGTAGTAGGAGGCTGAAAGAGGGCAGAACGGTCTTCCAACTGGATTGTGGGTCTGGGAGCACTGCCCAGGTTTAATATTTGGTGCAAACAGGACCCTGGATAACTTGACTTGGTTAGCAGTCTTTAGCTTGTGGTGTGTACACATACGGGCTACAGTATTTCCCTTACACAGACATCCCTATGAAGGTGCAGTTTAGACAGGCAACATGTTGGTTTGTGGTTGAATTTCCCGAGTTTGGCTTCAAGGTAAAGTATAGTGGTAGAAACAAAACAACTCTGGACATGGTGATTATCTTCCTGCTATCCCGAGCCAAAGTGTGTGTCTGAGGCAGCTTTGTTACAGCACGGCAAACTGATGTGAGCGAGAGAGGCTGCAGCCATCTCCTCCCACAGTATACTTACACATACTCTTCATTTTTACTTGGTATGTGTGTCCAGAGCACAAATAGCCATACAGAATCATTACAGATGAGGTAGACATTAGTATCATCATTTATTGATATACTTTTATTGAGATTACAGATATGCCAGAGAAAGGTTTTTCAAAAATGGAACTTTTTTTTCACCAATTAATAAGACATAAAAAAATTCTCAGCATGATGGAACACAGCTGTGATTCCAGCAGTTGGGAGACTGAGGCAGGAAGATCGTGAGTTCAGGCTGGGCTACATAGTCGAACTTTTCTCAAAATAACTAATGTCCTACATAAAGACCCGCCAATTGTCTTTTTTCCTTTAAAGGTCTTTCTTCCTTTTTCCCTCCTGTTCTTCTCCTTATGTCCTTACAGGCTTTGGAAGACAGGGTTTCAAAGTTCAGAATGACCAATAACAAATTCTGTAGTCCATGCTGGCCTGGAACTCAGCATCTTCTTGCTTCAGCTTTTCAGCTGCTGGGATTATAGGCAGAAGTCACCATCCTAGACAGATTTTAATTTTTCACTAAATATAAAGAAAAGGATATGTATGATCCAACTCATCACAGAAGTGCTATCAAGGCCAGTAAGGTGACTCATCAGATGAAAGCGACTGCTGGGTAAGCCCGAGGACCAGATTCCACAGTGGAAGCAGAGAACTAAATTCCCAAAGTTGACCTCTGACCTCTACTCACACACCATGGTACACACACACACACACACACACACAATAGTACACACACACATCATATAGCTGCATACACTAAATTTTAAAAATGTACTATGAATAAAATTTAATTTTTATGATTTATAATTATTCATTAAAATATATATTTATGTCATCCTAAGGCTGATATAGCAATAATAAATATTATAACAGCTCAAAATAGAAAAACTATAAAAAGTTATCTATGTACTTATAGTAACTTAATGTGATAGTTCAAATAAAGATTTTGCAGTCATAAGGTTGTTTTTTTTTTTTTTTTTTTTTTTTTAACTAGGGCCAATATTTATAACATTCTGGCTATCTTTAAAATACCCAAAACAGCTACTCAGACTTCTGATTATTTAAGAATCCAACCTAAATCATGCAAGAGATACACATTCCTCCCGTTTAATTTAGGGAGCATTATCCAATGTTCTGAGTCTGGAGAAAACATGTGTCTTAGGCCTCTGCTGGGGCTGTTCAAGTAAGGTGGTGTATCTTTTTCTCTAGCTCCCTAAAAGTACATATCTCAGTTTCTATATTAAAAATTGTATACTACACAGGGAAAGGAGATGAGTTCAGTTTTGAGATCCTTGCAACCGAAGCTTAGGCCTCAAATACACTATTTTAAAGTCTGGAAATTATGGCTGGAATAGCTGACAACCCTGGGGCTTTCAGAAATCCTGCTTTTGAGAAGTAAAAAGGAGTCACTTGAATTTTGGCAGTGACCTTAATTCCCTAGAAATTTAAAGCTCTGGTTAGAAAATTATGACTGGAGAAGTCATTTGCTCCAAGAAGACAGAGGACAGATAGATCTCTCTAGATTAATGTGGTAGGCCGCCTCGAGCTCGCCTGGGAGATGGAGACAGCGCTGGCAGCGAGGCAGGGCCAGCTGCTCACATCTTCAGCAAATAAATCTACTGCCAGAGCTAATCCTCCTCACGCAGATGCCTCACAAAGGCCTATAAAATGCTTCGTTGTCCTAAGTCTAATTGTTGAGTTCAACTCACTTAACTAAGAAAAGTATTTTTAACTATAACTATACAAGTATCAGCCCTGAATATACTAATATGAGGTATTAAAATTTTAAATAGCAAACGGAAGCAATCTGTCTCATTATCATCTTTATATTGATTGATTGACTGAGAGAGTCTCTATATGCAGCCTTGGCTGGCCTCAAATGTGCTATGTAGCCCAGGTTGGCTTTGGACTTACAGTGATCTTCCTGCCTCTAACTCCCTGGTGCTCTTATCACAGTTGTGTGCTATTGACTGGCTTCTTTCATTCTTTTCTTCATTAAAAACATTCAGAGAATGGACGGGAGATGTGGCTCAGCAGAAGAGCTGGGAAGAGCACAGGGGACAAGAGCTCTGGGTTGCTCTCAGGCTCTCTCACACAGCACAATGCCGACAAGAAAGGACAACATATTTAAGGAAGATGGCTGTCCTGGGTATCATGAGATGAGCTAGCGGTGCTCACAGGCAAGTGCATTTAACACCTCATTGTGATATCCAGATTTGTGAAACTGAGAATGTGAACTGAATTCCATTTAGCCAGTGTGAATTCTGTCTTTAAATCATATTAATCCAGGTGTAGTTAGTTTTATATTTAAGTGGTTCAAAACTACTTCCAGAAGAGATCATTCCAACGCATTTACTTTATCTCCCTAGAAAATTTCCCCCAAATTCTGTATTTCACAGGTCTCAGAAGACAATGAGCATCAGCATTATAAATGTAAACAGATGTTCAAATACATGTTATTATGAGATTAAAGTTTATGATTATTCAATGTGCTGCCAATTATTAGAACCAAGATTCCTCTATTGGATTAAAACAATGAAATCTCCCAACTGTTCTGAGGCTCACAGCTCTGGGTGTTCAGATGTGTTTTAGGATTTTCAGGATGAATATTGATTTTCTTTAACCACTCCTTTTCTTAGAGAGTTATGGACTCAGAATCAATGGTCACACAAAAGAATCTTAATGCACTGGGAGTAGGTGTTAAGTGGGTCAATGTGGCACATGGGGTCTCATTAGCCCACTGTTGTCACTTAGGCACTAGGGACTAAATAAGGCAAGGCTATTTTGTTAACTTGTGGGAATATTAGACCACAAGCAACAAACCCAATGCAAACACAAAGCACCCGCGAATCAATCTCTCTCTCTCTCTCTCTCTCTCTCTCTCTCTCTCTCTCTCTCTCTCTCTCTCTCGTTTGTTTTTCTAGACAGGGTTTCTCTGTGTAGCCCTGGCTGTCCTGGAACTCACTTTGTAGACCAGGCTGGCCTCAAACTCAGAAATCCACCTGCCTCTGCCTCCCGAGTGCTGGGATTAAAGGCGTGTGCCACCACACCCTGGATCTGAGAATCTCTTTAAGACCTCAGGCTTGGGGTCAAGCTCAGTGCTAAGACTGATTGCTTAGCATGCGCAAGGAGTAGGGGAGAGAAGGGGAGAGGACAGCAGAGGAGATGGGGGGAGGGGAGAGGAGGGGAGGGAAACAGGAGGAGAGGAAGGGTGGAGAGAGTGGAGGGAGAGGAGGACAAGGATAGTTCAGGTAGTAGGTTTGGGTATGAGGCCTGAAATTCTGCATTTCTAGAATGTGCCAGCGGGTGCTCATCTTGCTGGAAGGCAGACTCTTGAGTAGCTACAACCTGGCACACTGGTCATATTCTTTGTCTGGAAATGAGACATGTAAGCCAGAAGCTGAAGCCTAGGTTCTTTTATTCGGTCTAATGTTACACAATTATGCAAATAGAAAACTAAATAAATCAACTAAGTCAACTATTATCTGCTTACCTAAGATATAAATCTGGAACAGGTGATGTATCAGGTCTCTTCAGTACTATAAAATGTAAAGATATTAAGATAACCCTTACTTTAATTTGGGCATTGTCTTTCATAGTTCCCTTCACAAGCATGAGAAAGCAAGGTTACTGCACAGCATCACTCCAGAATCTTCCTGTTTAGATGTTTTCACATTCTTTGAGTTAAGAAGATAATTATTTCTGGTTATGTCCATTTCTCACCCTTCAGACCTGTAAGGAGGGTTCTTACGTGTAGCTGTCTGTGAGATCATGCATTTCCCAAGTGAGATGCAGCTCCTCCTATTTCACATTATTCAGAGAGGTTATAATCTTAAATAGAGATGATCCTCTGATTAGAGCCAGGCTCATCAAATGAACTCCTGCCAATGTGTCAAGGGCTGGCAATAGTTTCAAGCTGCAGTTAGCAGGAGAAACAAAAATCCTTTCTCTACTCTGAATAGATTTTTAATCTGATGCCTATTATTTATTCCCAACACAAATATCTTCATTAGAACTTCATTAACTCGTCTGGACTACTCATTGTCTGCCAGCTGCTCTTGTGTTCCCCGCCTTCCCATTCCACAATACCCCAGCACAGCCTTGCCAGGGCAAGGCTCCCAATTCCAGCAAAGCAATCCACTTCTAACTAAAAGCATGCACTGGCCCTTTCTCAACACCCCTAGCAATGATGTCAGCTTACCTGCGACTCAAGCTGCTGCTCACTCCCCCATCAAGTGCTCTTATGATTCCTACGTCTGTGCCTCCATTTGCACATTTCTCTACCTAGAATACCCTTTTTCCGTACAATTCTACTCTTTTTGAAGACTTGTTGAGTAGACCAGCTCTTGTTTTAAAGCATCCCTGATTCCTCTAAGATTCCTTTACTATTTTGCTCTCAACGCTTTGGTCAATACTCCCTTCCATTTCCTATCTGCATATACTTTATCCTTGGCCCTACTGTACAGTTCTTGAGAATCTAGGCCTTTTTTCCCTTTTTTCTTTTTCCTTGTTCTAGCTCTCATGATCACTTTTAATGATAGCTTTAGGATTAACCTGTAGTTCAAGATGCTATGATACTTCAGAACCCTAAAATTATTTATTATTTTAAAAATTTTATTTACTTTATGTGTATGGGTGGTTTGCCAGGGTGTGCCACCTATGTGCAGTGCCCCTAGAAGTAAAAGGAGGGCATCAGGTTCTGATGAAATTGCAGATGGTTTTGAGTTGCCATGTGATGATAGGAACCAAACCAGGGTTCTCTGTAAGAGCGGCAAGCTCCTAGTTGCTGCGCCATGTATCTCACCCTTCACTACTTTCTTAACATTCCTGATACTCTTTCATGCTTAGAGTTCATTACTTGAAAAATCAAGGAGCTATGTTTTAACCTCTAAGTTACCAGTTCTTGTGTCACTTTTAAGGATTGCTTTCTTCAACTACATACTCCTATAGCTCAAGCTGTATTCTTCAAATGGTGTAGGTTAAATTAATGTAAATACCATTTTTCTGTTTATGCTTCTCTGATATCTTTGTAGCATATAACATATCATTGTGGCAAATAATGGTTCCATTCTGAGTTACAGTTATTCATTGTAAAGCAGGAGTATATCAACAAACTAAGAAACCATGTTTTGCAACGGTAGTCCTTCTATCAGTTTAGAAAAGCTTACATGTGACTTTTCTTATTAACCTGTATTCCCAGTAAAAATAAACTCATTGTACACCTATGACTCCTGCAAGGGAAGCTGATCCGAAATTGAAAAACAGTGAAAAAGCATGTGGGACCTGATGACAGAGATCACTGCGCAAGACAGTCTGTGCCTTTGCTCACTTTACCATCTGCCTTATGTCACAGGTATTTATAATTCAAAGTGCAAACAAAAGTTCAGGGCAAGGAGATCTGGTGCTGTGGCCCCTGCTGCATTACACAAGATCATACCAAGGAAGGGGAATACCAATTAACATTTCTTATTTTCATAGATGCACACATATTAGAGTTCTCTAGAAAAATATAATTAGTAAAAGGACATTTGTTACTTTGTAGTTATCTTCCCTGAATCAACTTTCCTTCTTATACAAGCTCAGGTTTGAAAAGCCAGAGCACTTCAAGAGGAACAACGTTAATTAACTACAGTGTGGGTGCTGTTGACAACAGTCCTGGTGCAGCCCTGGGAACCTCTGAAGGCTGGAAAGGCTGGGACTGAGGGAGTGGTTCTGGTTCAGCTCTGTCCCTAAGTATACTCCTTCAGCCAAGACTCATGCTTTTCATCTGCTTCTTATCTGCAGAGAGGGCTAGGGCAATCCTTGAGCCACTCTTCTGTGGTTTGTGCTCTCTCGTGAAATGCCATTATGAAGAATGGCCACCTCTGTAACCAACAGAAAGCACTCTAATCCTTAACACAAAGATGACTTTACCCAAGGTAGCCAGGAAGCCAGGGACCTAACGTGGAATTATTTTAAGGTTAAAGCAGTCTTAAAAAGACAGGAGATCGCCATGATTTTGCTTATCGATGCATTTCTTTAGCACTGGTTAGGATGCTAGCTACCACTGGTTTCTCTCATCAATGCTGCAGCCAAACAGATAATTAAATGTGCTATAATCACGTGTCTCTAGTATTCCTATATGAGAAGGGAAAAGTTTAATGTCCATGATACATCAGATTTAGTCCCCCCACCCCCACCGCCACCATTAGAAAGACAAATACAGTCCTATCACATGGAGAGAAGACAGATGAGTGTTAGCCTTAGGTAAGATCAGCTAGATGAGCCAGAAGTTTGATAACTTTAAATAGCATATCTTGTTTTACATTCTCACACTGAGAATAGAAACTGTTAATCAGTTAGACATTTCCAAGGGCAATCAATTTTGAATCCAAATTAGCATTATATTCTTTTCACTAAGTGACCTTGAGTTCTCTTCCCAGTGGCCGGAGAGTGCAAGTACGATAGAACTCGGCTGTGAACCAAAAAGGATTCAATGAAAAAATATCCACCAAGAAATATCTTCATGGTCATGTCGCTTTCTAAAATATTGATATTAGAGATTCAAACTACTTTTCCCTGAATGGGCTTCACCATCTTCTGTAGCAGGCCCCAGCCTCGCAGCAGATGGCCTTCTAAAGGCTATCCTTACTTTTGACCCAGGTATGGCGAGCATTTGATGGTGATTATCAGCTCTGCAAATATTGGAAGTAAGGACTTTGGAAATCAAGGACTTTCTTTTTCTAGTTGGAATACTTACATCTATTTAGTTCAATAAACAAATGAAAAAAAATAACATATAATCAATATAATCTATTTTGTGGCGATAATCTACTTGCTATGGTAGGAAAAGGAAAGAAAGGGGAGGATGAAAGACAGGAAGTGAGGGGGGAAGAGAAAAACTTGCCAGGCTGAGACGGTTTTCCCTGCGGTCTCTAAGGGCCAGACTCGAGGGAGCATAAAATACATACATGAACGTAGAAATCAGACCCCTGGAGTGCCAACTTCATTATCTGTTGCAATTTCCGAGGCCCTTTGAAAACTGTGGCTTCAGTTTCTAGCTTTGTACATTCCTTGTTAACTATATCTACAGATAAGTTTGTTTCCCGGTACCAGGTTACAGTGAGTCTCTGCCCTGCTGTGAAAGGGTGTGTGTCCCGTGGGTGGGACCCTCCTGAAGCAGGTCATCACTGCTGACTCAGCCTCCTGCGAAGGATGGCTGTCAACCTCTGCCTGGCCTCGTTTACTGAAATTGCTCGGCCCCTGGGAGGATATGCCTGGGAAAGGGCGGGCAGTCCCGAGCTGCTGACCTTCTTGAGCTTATCTGGGGTTGGGGGAGCCTTGGGTTTTGGCAGTCCACGCAGGCTGGGTGTGCCGGTGCCTCGTCCACAGTTCTGTCTCTCACTGCTTAGGTCGTGGTGATTACTGATTGCCGAGGAGGCAGGGTAGGTTAGGGCGCCCTTATTGAGGGAACACGGTAAGTTTCCTCCGCTCCTCCTGAGCTCCAGGAGCTGCTCTTTGGCTTGACTCAAAGCCTCCGTCAGTTCAAAGCGTTCTTCACACTCTCTGCGCACAGTTTCCTGGAGAAAAGTGTTCTGAAAAGAGATGAAGAAAAAGCACCCCTGACTTTAAACAGTTTATGTAAGTGGAGCGTTACTGACAATTTAAATCAGAACTGAGCTGCAGGTCAGAGCTGTATTCTCTGTCTTTTTAATACTCTACCCCATGAGACAGAGAAATGAAAAATAGAGTGTGAGGCTGGAAAGGAGGCTAACAGAACGTTCAGTTCAGCCCTTGCCCTTTGTAGGTGAGGTGGAATGACTGTTCAGGGGTTCCATAGATGGTACGGTGGGACTGAGTCCTCATCTGTATCTGTACTGCATACATACATAGTTCCTGTATATATATATATATATATATATATATATATATATATATATATATATATATCTCAATTGGTCTAGTATTTGCTTTTGCTTGTTTTTAATTTTTAGAGGAATTGGAAACTACTGGCATTTGTGGCTTTGTCATCTGGCTCTCATCAACTCCACCTGAATACTGGTTGGAAGTCAGAGATGGGGAAGTATCAAGCTGCTAACGAGGAAGATTGATTGATAGAGTGCTGTGTTAGAGCCGTCACGTTCACTGCTCCTGACATATTCACCACAGAAATACCCAGAAGCCTCGGTCTGTTACATAACTTGTTTGAGAGCAACACGGCTGGCTCTGAAGTGGTAGAGGCCTGCTGCCTCCTATCCCTGTGCCTGTATGAAGCGTGTAATTCATTACTATTGCAGGCATATACACTTCATGTCTAGGACATCAAGGAGATAAAAAAATTTGTAAGATATTTTCATCTGATTTTCCCAAGAATTCTAAACTCTACTAATTTGACTTTTCTTTTAAAAAGGAGCCTACTGCATTTTAAAAATCTATTTACAGTATCTACTTATATGTAAGTATTATATACATCTATATTTATCTCTATTATGCACATTATTTATACATTTAATATGCTGGCAAAATGTGTAGAAGTAATCAAATCTAAGTTGTTTTCAATTAATTAGTATAAAATACCCTAGCTTAATAAAACTTTGAAGAGTCAGTTTTCACACACACACACACACACACGGATATGCAGGAGTAACAGGTGTATAATATGAAAAGTCAAGATGGGGAAGGCAGGGTGCACATTAGAGAAAAATAAGATCTTATATAGAGGCAAGGCCCTTAGAAAATGGCTTCGGGCAAGTGGCAAGGGGACTGGAAAGGTAGAGGAAGAGAAAGGCATTAGTGGCAGCAGCAGGTGCAGCTGAGCACAGTGCAAGCAGAGCCAGCAGACTGCTTTCCAGCCAGCGAGGGCTGAACCAGCCAGCAAGCTCTCAGTGTTCCAATCCCTCCTGGCCACAGTCCAGCTGAGAGGAAGATCAGCGAGTGAGGGCGGGAGAGGGCTGCTGATTGTCTCAGTGTGAGGCCAGCCACTCTGCAACTCATCCTTCACCACCATTAGCTTTCAGAACAAAGCATTAATTCTCTTTCTATTATTTCCCAAACCAGGAGGTCCTCAGAACTGAAGACAGAATCCACAGTTAGGACTTCCACCTGTGCCAACACTGATTTCTTGGGTGGATATCCTAATATCCTCATTTTCTCTGCCGACTTTACTATGTTTTCCCCTAAATAAATACTACATCGCAGTTTTGTTCAACAAATAGTTTAGGCATTATAATTTCTTCAATTATAGGGTAGAATATGGAAACAGAACATTGGAAAGTTTAGGAAATTGTTATTTGAGGAATGGAGTGTGCCAACACACGAAGGTGACATGTGGACATGACACAGCAGACACATTAGTGGAAAATTCCATCCTGTGTGAGGAGCGTCATGGCCGAGGCTGTATTGTTTTCAGAAATTAGGCAAGAGGGCTGGGGTATGCAGACTTTTTGTGTGTCTGTCTGGTTGGTTGGTTGGTTGGTTTGGTTTTGAGACAGAATCTTACTTTGTATCAGCTCTGGCTGTCCTGAAACTCACTCTGTAGACCAGGCTGGCCTCAGACTCACAGAGATCACCCTCTGCCTGCCTCTCTCCCTCCTCTCCTCCCCTTCCCTCCCCTCCCCCTCTCCTCCCCTCCCCTCCCCCTCTCTACCCCCCTCTGTTTCTGCTTCCCAAACGAGGGCACCAAAGGCATACATGCATGTGTTACTACATCTGGCTGTGGCAGACTTTTAATATGTAGTTTTACTGAGTGACATGAAAATATCTGTAAGCTAGAGTATGCTTGATGAGGCTGGAAATCCCCAGCCGACATGAGAATGACCAGTGACGCCACTGTCCTCTACGTGTCTGAAATAAGATGATCTTGAGCTACATTTTACCATAGCGTGGTCAAGTAGTTATTACTGGATGGCAGCAGACCTGGAAGTCAAAATGAAATGGCAGGCATGCACCAGGTGAAGAAGGCAAAGTGGGGTGCCCACACAGAGGGTGCAGCAAAAGAGACACATGCAGGAATGGAACATAGCAGCTAGAAGCCTCAGCTCATAGCCACAGAAGAGATCAGCACTGAGGTAGGAGGAAGTGAGCGAGGCAGAGAAGAACCTTGGCGGTGTGTTATTGCTAGAGATTTTACTTGGCTCTGAGAGGGCCAGCTGGATCATGGGAAGATATTTCAAGCAGGGCACTGGCACGGTCACACTGGCATGAAAAGAAGCTCGCCAGGCCAGCTTTGTGAAAGACATTTCAGGGTGGGAAACAGAGTACAGCAGGGACTCAAAGCTTTCATAGAGGAGGTTCTGTCCTGAGCCCTGGGTGAGTGTGGCCTAGGGAAGGGAGAATTACTGCTCTGGTTCTAAGGCCCCTTCATTGGTGTTCAGCACTGTCTACAGCTGCCTCCGACAAAAGGCCACTTCAATTGGACTTAAAATAATTAATTGCCTAATTGCACTCCCACTGAGTCTGTAGGTAAAAGATTAAAATGTAAATCAGCTCACCATGTACTTAAACTTTCTAATATTAAAAAGTGACCAATTTCCCACATTTTGAAAGGTATGAGTGACTGGTTTATATTTGTTGTCATTTTTACCCTTAGAAACACCTGAGAATTTTGAGTTGCAAACAAAGAGAAGAAGCAAGAGAAGGCTTTGCTGAGTGGCCTGATTATTGGGAAGGTGAGAATCCTGGTTGTGGTGTTTCTGAATCAGCTGTATTTGGCATAGCAGGGCGGAGGTAGGGGATGCCAGGAGAAAGCGTCATTGAAGAAGAGGCACAGATGGCCTTGTTCATGGTTTACACGAGGTCCTGCCCAGTCACAAGATGATAGAGGACACAGTTTGTGCCAGCTCTATCCAGACAGAAGTCAGGAAAGTAGGTGTCTAGCCAGCTGGGTCGGGGAGAAAGAGGGGCACCTGAGGTGATGGACGTTGGGTGGACAAGGTGTGGAAACTAGACAGATGAGCAAGAGTTAGCAAAAGATGTGCCCCGCCCTCCATCCATCCAGTCAGCCCGACACTGCAGATCAACAATGGAAATGGCTTGTTGGTAAACTAGAAATGAGAAACTAAAAATTTTAGGAATGTCAGGAACAAGTATTAAAATTATATACTCATGCTTGCAAACACAATAAAACCACTATTATAAGCTTCTCAGAATAAAAGTCATAGAAATAACAAAATCCCTCAGAATAATGTAATGGTCTTCAAGAGTCAGTTTTTCAAGGTGAGGGAGAAGAGCCTAAAACACACATTATTTAGGATTTCCTCTTCTAAATCAACAATCCAATTTCAATATCTGTCACCGTTAATTAAGTAAAACAAAGCAATGTCTCCATATTTCTTCCCAACGTTTCACTTTCCCGACATCTCCTTCCTTCTTTACAGGCAGAGATGCCCTTGCTGAGCCCACATCTGCGCATGCTCCGTGGCCAAATTCTTGGGATCTCAGCTCAACTGTCCCCGCTGTCAGCCAGCCTAAGCATGATCCTTAAAAGCTTTACGCTTTGAAAGAGAAACTGATGCTGTAATTTCATGTCTCAGGGTTGAGAATCACTTGTTGGATAACTTACTTACTGGACTTGGGTTTCTTATTCTCCTACATAGAATTATCAGAGAGGAGCATGCTGTTTTTTCTACATCAATTACATATTCATTTGAAGTACATAAATACGTACTCCCAAATGAAGGAAATCCCTTTTGAAAATCAGCCATGTGTGCTTGCAACTGCTATGTATTCATAAAATTCCACTTTGCAGGTTTACATAAATCCATCATCACCAAAGTTTTGTCAATTTTTTTTCCTACATAAGTGCTTTTTGAAGCAGATTTCATATTTGGAAGAAGTTTTAGAAGTTTTAGGTATCAAAAGATCACCCATGATCCCAATATTTTAGAAGGTTACATAAGATCCATACTCAGTTCCTCTGACGCCCCACAGCTCACCACTGTGTGAACAGTCTGGAGACACTGTCTCCCGAGTCTGCAGCACACAGCTTTCATTCATACTTTCTCTTATTGTTTCTTTTTTTTTATCCGTATTTTTTATTAGATATTTTCTTTATTTACATTTCAAATGCTATCTCGAAAGTTCCCTATACCCTCCCCCTGCCCTGTTTCCCCACCCGCCCACTCCCACTTCCTGGCCCTGGCATTCCCCTGTACTGGGGCATATAAAGTTTGTAAGACCAAGGGGCCTCTCTTCCCAGTGATGGCCAACTAGGTCATCTTCTGCTACATATGCAGCTAGAGACACGAGCTCTGGGGGTTCTGATTAGTTCATATTGAGCGAAAGCAAATGCAGGGTGCCGAGGCAAAGCAACCTAACAATAAAAACAGGTGTGCTGATGCAAATACAGACTGTCAACCCTTCAACCACAACTGTGACATGTGAATGCTCTCAAAAGGAAACCACTGCAAGTCAACACATTTGGTGACTAAATCTGGCTGGACTAATTATGCATTCATTTATTGCTGGTTGCTGTCCTTCATATTAGAGACAGTTCTAAAATATTAAGTGGTCTTTGGCTGTTTATGATTAAAGAATGAATTCCCTAATGGCACATGGTGTGTGTGTGTGTGTGTGTGTGTGTGTGTGTGTGTGTGTAGGGTTATTGGCTAGCACATTTCTGGGTTGGTAGACTGGACATGGATTTATCCACTGTCTTAATACCCCGATTGGCAGCACATGTGGGCTCTTCTAAGTTCTTGGCTGTCTGAACTGTGGGAAAGGAGTTTGTGACAAGGACCGGCTATCTCCCACTTGCTCCCAACAGCTCTTGTTCTAGTCTTTGCTCTGATGTATTTTCACACACAGAGCCTTTCTCATTCTGCTAGAGAGAACACATCAGGTGTCTTTCCAGGAAGGTGGGTGGTGACACTGGGGGACTGTGTGTCCCTAAAAGTCAATTTGCTCCTTTTCCTCTCAATCAGTCCTATTTTGGGCTCCTCTTTGACCCTGTTTTCAGAGGGGTTTGTGTCTCCCTTTTCTGAGTCTCCCTGTAGTAGTTCCATGTCATTACGTTTCTTCTTTGGGATCCCCTCAATAGGTTTTACTTTATATTTTGTGGCAGTGGGGTAGAGACAAGCACAGCCATTCCATTCTCCATGTTTAATCAGCAGTAGGTGGTTTTCTATTTTTAAATTGTTAAACTACCATTAGATGAGCCACAAGGACTACAGAATTTGACACCTCTGCCCCTCTTACTCTCTTTTCTATGGTCTTCAAACAACAAAAAGACTGAGTTCTCTGTCTTCCTTTGGATCTACTTTAAACAATTGTACTCTTTCTCTAAATCCCAAGATCACTATGAAGCTTCTTATATTGGGCCACACTGTCTTAAAAGAATCCCTGTGGAATTTACAAGATGCAAGGACCACTGTTACCAAAAGCATGTCTCATTTTAATTTAGTGTTAATAAAAATGTGCTACTTGTTAACATGAACTTCCTGTTCTCATTTTGGTTTTGATGTTCCACTGTTTTACTGTGTGTGTCTTTTTTCCCAGTAAGAACTTCCTGGAGTCCTGTTTAGACTCCCATTCCCAGTGCTTTTGTTTTCCATCCCTTCTTCACCTTCTCACTGTCCACCTTATGTTACTGTGCCATTTCTCAAGTCCCGACACGGAGGAGGAAGTCCCAGCTTGCCTGTCAGAGGCTCCAGCTTCCGCCTTACCCTTTCCTACAATTCAAACAAATTCCACTCACTCTCTGGCCTCTTGAGAGCGCACAGGACTCCCTGACCTTCATTCGCCTCCTTAGGAAGGCACTAACTTATCTTTATTCTAATGGGATTTCTTTCTCCAAGTAATTACAGCTTTTAATTCTCCAGAATCCCAGGAACTTAAAGTGTCTGAAGAACATGATGAAAAACACACAGAACTTTCCGTTTCATATGACTTTATTTACAGCTCACATTCTTGCTGCTCATAAACTCTACTACTTTCATTGGCTCATTTCCTGTTTTATAAGCATATTCTGTACTTTGGCATGTTTACCCAGAGAAACAGCCTTAGATATTTACTTATATTTCAGTCCTCATTTAATTTGAGGTGACATTTCAGTAACCTCTGATGGAAAACTTAGTCTATTTGTCCCTCCCCTGGAAGAAAACTGTCCTGTGGGATTCTTTCATTAGCTTTATTTTATGAACAATAGTTTCTCCCCTCCAGTAATGCGCCATGACTATTTTCACACTAACCTAATATCTTTTTATATTGTAGAAATTCATATTTTATTTTGTTTTAGTGTATGTCTGTGCACTCCATGTGTGTAGGAGTCCTCAAAGGTCAAAAGAAGCATCAGATCCTCTGGAACTGGAGTGACAGGCAGCTATGAGCTGCCACTTGAATGCTGTGAATTGACATGTCATCTGGAAGAACCACCTTGGCTTTTCACTGCTGAGTCATGGACTTCTCTAGGCCCAGAAGTCCATATTTTTGAAAATGAAATCTGTCTTAATACCTTTCATGGCTAGGAGCCTTGTGAGATGAGCTCTCCTTAGCTCTCTGATCTGTAAAGAAATACACCCTTCCTTTTTAGTTTTGCTAACATCACCTCCAGATGGTATGGCCAGAAGATGCAGTGTATACTTGTGTTTGAATAGTTGGTTTCTAGTTGGTGGAATTGTTTGAGAAGAATGGTCCTTCTCAAACAATTGTTTGAGGAAGTGTGGCCCTGGAAATGTGTCAATAGGGGGCAGGCTTTGAGGTTTCTAAAGACTTGTGCCATTCCCAATGTCTCTTTCTACCTCCTGCTTGTGGATCAAGACCTGAGCTTTCAGCTGCTGCTCCAGCCATTCATCTTATAGAGATAATCTCTTGTATTCATGGAACAAATCAAAGGTTGTCAATAAAAGTCTGATTGGCAAAAGAGCTGAGGCAGGATTGGAAGGTGGGGACATCTGGCAGGGGGAGGGAGGGATTCTGGGGTTGAGTCAGAGTGGAGATTTGCCCTAGACACAGAATAAAACTGTCATATGAAACTGACGACCAGGACGTAGAATAAAAAAAAAAGGGGGTAATTAAGATATGAGTTAGTCGGGGAACAGAGCCAAAGCTATCGACTTAAATTTTTTTTCATATATAAAAATGTCTCAGAGTTGTTATTTCTAGGAACAAAGTAGATGGATGGAAAAATTTGAGGTTGCAGATGGCTTCTACCACAGTATCTCCATGCCCTTGCTCCACCACCATAAGTGCTAGCCCTCTGGAAGTGTAAGGTCAACTAAACTTATTCTTTTATTGCTCTGATCATGGTGTTTAATTACAGCCATAGATAAAAAGTCACAGCAAAGGTAACACATATAGAAGCTTTCGGTGGCCCAGGACCACTTTTGATAGTCACATCTTGAGTACTTGCTCCCCATGCATGTGAGTTGGACTTACTGGCTCATTTGTAATAAATAGAATGCAAAGAAAGGCATGAGCTGTCCCTTTTGGGTTTCCTAAGGACTATGGCTTCTGTCTTGGCACCCTTTCTCTACTGGTTCTGAGGGAGGCCAGCATACAATGTGAGTTCTTCTATGGAGATGACCATGTGGCACAGCACTGAGGTATGCCATGGCCAACAACCACATGCTCTCTATTAATAGCCCATGAGACTATTAACCTGTTATTATAACTTTGCCCATACTAGTGAGCTAGAAGTCCAACCTATCATTGCTGAGCCTCTAGCTGATACCATTACCACTTAGGTACCCTCACACCAACCTCATAAGAGACACCGAACCACAGCCAGCTAGACTATATATAACAGCTTCCTTATCCACAGACAGGGGGTGTTGAGGGGCTGGAGAGATGTCTCAGTGGTTCAGCAGGCCTTCTGTACAATCATGAGGACTTCAGTTTGTACCCTACCATCCATGCAACAAGCTGGATATCTTGCACACACCTTTAACTCCATCTCTGTGGATGGCAGAGACAGGAGGATGGTGGGGGCTTGTTGGCTTAGCTGAGGACACATCCTTGACAGCCCCAGGTTCAGGGAGACATTCTGTCTCAAACAAGCTACGAGTGACAGACAAGGACACCTGACACCCTCTTCTGACCTCCGCTGGTGAGCACAGTTGTGTGCACCAGGACCTACAGACATATACTCACACAGACACATAGACACACATAAATATAAGTAAATAAATCTTTCAAAACAGAAATGAGACTATGAACTCTTAGTGTTTGAAGTCACTGTCTTTGAGGGGAATATATCAAATAGTGATAAATCATAGACTTGTAATATAGGGTGTTTCTACCCTTCTGTCTAAGGTTTCATGTGATAAATTTCTGTGTAGGTCATTTCTTTAACATTTCCCAGAAGTTAGTTACCATTTTTTCATAATTATACCACTATTTTATCTAGCATAGTGCTCAAAACCTACTTAGATGATAATTTGCATTTAAAAAATTGACCTTGTTCTTTTATTTTAACGTGTCCTCTGGATGGGTCTCTTCTTACTTATTTTTTTTACACTGCCATTTTTTGGCTTCAGACTTGCTAGTCCATGACTTGGCCTTTCTCTCCCTTTGCCCAGTGTTTTCCGTGGGGGTGTTAGTATGGACCCAGTGAGTCAGTAGCTCCTCTTTCCTCAGTTTCTCCAGTGTGCTCCTAGGCCTCTCCCGCCTGGATGGAACTGCTGTCCCTCATGAGCTCACTGGTGGCCCTCTGGGGGGCCTTCCTCCCCAGCCCTGAGCTGCTGTCCTCCCTCATGAGCTCACTGGTGGCCCTCTGGGGGGCCTTCCTCCCCCAGCCCAAGCTGGATTGGATTTATTCTTTTGTGTTTGGTTTTGTTCACTTTTAGAGTAAAAGTAAGTGATCTTGACTACGAGATATTATGGGCTAAGCCTGAGGTTGCCCTGAAATTTAGAATCAAAAAGTCTTCCTGGAATAGGAATCTTTGTCCCCCTGTGACTCGAGTTTGAGTCTTGCCTCTCTCACTGTGTGAGCCTGTAAAAGTCTCCAAGCCTGTTAGTTAGCTCCCCACCTGTGACACATAAATAAGGCTGCATCTAAAGGTAGACATTGTTCTTAT
Organism: Mus minutoides; assembly: GCA_902729485.2. Lineage (NCBI taxonomy): Eukaryota > Metazoa > Chordata > Mammalia > Rodentia > Muridae > Mus > Mus minutoides. The sequence goes on from CACVCL010028548.1 coordinate 60,988, forward strand.
TTAGTACTTTATCCATCCCATAGTTCATCTTTATGGTGATATAAGCTCTCAGTTTTGGTTGGCAATTTAAATATAGCAAGAAAATAGTGTTTATTATTAATAAACAATATTATTGCTAGCACTTTCCATGTGCTTCTTTATTAATGTGCCAATACAGCAGACAGAAATCTTATTTCTCACTAACATTCAAAACCATTCTTCATTATATGCTATATTGCTATTATGGGATCAAGTATTATGACCAATTGTTACACTATTTCTAGCATGTTTAGCAATTCATCATAAATAAGCCAGAGATAAAAATTTCTTAATAGAAATAAGCCTACTTCAGAACAAGAAAACGCTACTGAAATAATTGTGCATACATAAGACAGAAGACGAAAGCATGTAAGTTGCTTTACAATCAGGTTGACAGAGCTGTAAAACCTGAGACTCAAATTATCTTTATGTTGTCCATATTTTTTTTAAATGTAAGCAACAAGTGTTCTGACAATTTCTTTGGCAAAGTTTTACTATTAAAGCAAGTAAGATCTAATTGTAAGACTTGTAGGTGTGGAGCTTTTAAGTGAGTATTTGCTGCACAGAACTGGTTTCTAGAAAGGGCTCAGCCAAAAATGGAACATCAATATCCCACCAATCCCACCAGGGTCCATGGAACTTGGTGGAAGAGGGAACAGAAAGAGTCTAAGAAATAGGGTTGGGTATTCTCCAGGACACGACAAGACCCTTGTACTTCTGAACTCTGTAGAGGCTGAGACTGCATATGTAAGAGCCACAGAGGATCAGGCCAGCCAGGGTCCATCTTGGAGAGGGAGGGGCACGTGAGCTTCGCACTCCTAGCTGAGAAGCAGTGCTGACAACTCATGGCTACTAGGGGAAAGGCAGTCAGCTTTTCTTTAGGGTGTGGCCCCTGGTAGATGGACCAGGTCCCAATAGATGGCTGCACACTCATGGATACATGAGACTGTTATTAAACAAAACACTAGACATCAGGTTGGGAAGAGGGCATAGGGGAATCACGAGTTGAAAGAAGGGAAGGGATGTGTATGAATATGACTAAAATACACGGTATGTATGTATGAGATTCTCAAAGAATAAATGATACTTAAAAAAGAAGAGAACTGTCCCACTAAGCCAAGGGATGCCTGGGAACCAGGTTGTGACTTTCTCCTTGACCTCCAACTGCCTGTCACATTTGTATCTGTCTGCCTGCCTGCCTGCTTTTTAACTGGCCATGCTCCTCACTGGGGGGCTATCTGCTTCCTACCTCTTCCTGTGACTGGCTGAACTTCTGCAGCAGCTGTGTCTGGGCAAGCCTTACTCGTTCCAGCTCGTCTGACTTCTGTTTCATTTCCTTCTTCAACTCTTTGGAAATTGAATCATCACGGCCAGTTTCCTTTTCCAAACGACACTGGAATTCTGCAACCAGATTTTTCAGGTCTTCAATTTCTTTTTTCTTTGATTCAGACTCTTGTGTGTATCGCGCATGGGATTCATGGAGTTTTTCTTGGAGAGAGGCCACTTCTAGCCTCAGGCCTTTTGTCGCATCTGCGATTAGGTCACCTATCTGTAAGATAAGTCTCACGTTAGTATATAGACAAGTGTTTCCAGGGAGCCATAGAGGTCTTGCTGTTGTTAAGTTTCTTCTAATAAATCAATGTACTTTCACCCCATGTCATATATAGGCCTTCAGATTGTTTTAAGTCAACACAGACTTTTATTTATTTTCCTAAAATGGTATCCTATTAACTACTTGGGCATTACCTTTGGAAATATTTAAATCTCTGTGAGTGAATCCAGCTGCCAAAAGTAACTCAAGTTTTCACAAACAGATGGGAGAGGGTGTGGCTAGGCTCTGGAACCTCGAGGTGCCTGTCTGGTTTTTGAAGATACAGAAAGAGAGCACCACAGTTGTGCCCCATTTATATCAGAACACCAAGTTCACCTGGGAAATATTTTTTTCTTTCTTATATATGGATAGATGTACCCCAGACACTAGCTCAGTTTTCTATAGCTGCACTCTTGTGACCATAGACATTCTGTACTGTTCTACATGTAATGACAGTGGGGTGCCAGTAAATGTTTAAAAATACCTGCCCCCCATCTCTCTCAGGTCAACTTTGTATCTAATTTTAACAGTGAAATCCCTTTGCCACTATGGCTAATCTATCACAACTGGTGACTTAGCTGGGACAAGCATAGTAGGCTCTGGAAAGCCTGGACTGGCTACAGAGCATTGGCAATTGAAGCAGTATGTCGGAAGAAGTATCACATTTGAGTGAACTGAACTGAAAGACAAGTGGCCACTCTGGTGTCATTATGGCAGTTCTAGAGAATACCAGGACACAGCACAAAGGTATCTCCTCTCACCTTACACAAGAACATGAGACAATAATTCAGGGGACCTTCTGCCCAAATCATCCCTTCAGAATGGAAAAGACTTTTTCTCCTTAGAAAACAGAAAGTTAAGCTTGGTGATTCATGCCTGAAATCCTAAGCAAGGCAAGAGAGCCACTGTGGGTGTATGGGTAGCCACAGCTTCGTGGGGAGTGCCAGATCAGTGTGGTGTGAGCTATTGGGTTATAAAACAAAAAGGGAAACAAACAAAGCATTAGCAAACAACAGCAGAACACAAGAGCAGCCTTGCAGAAGCTTGTCTAAGGTCCCCTACTTATACTCCAGTAGCAAAACAAGCCATGGAAACCTGGAAATGGCACAGGCAAGAGCTCCCAGAGCTCACTGGACCACTGCTTAAAAACAGTGTGCATCTAAGATGTGTTTCAAATGTTAAATTTACATAAGGAATAACTTTGGGAGGAAATCTATTCACTACCATGAGTCATTTCAAAAATTAATATTCTACTATTTTCAACTAATCCAGAAGAAGGAAGAGAGGGTCACTTGGGTCCAAACAATGGTTTCCCTCCTCCCGCTCCCGCTCCCCCTCCCCCACCGCCAGGCAGAAGTGATAAAGACAGGGAGCAAGCTGTCCTTGTGACCGGCTGGAGCTTCACAGAGCCACAAAAATATAAGTTTGGATTTTAAAAATAGGAGTCAACATTTAAAAATCAGACTTCACCTAAAACAAAACAAAACAAAACAAAACTTGAATTTAGAGCTTTTGTAAGTAATGGCATTGTTTTGTTTGCATTTCTCTGCTCATGAAGTTCCAAGCTACTCAGCAACTGTAGTCGTGAGCTGAAGGGAGAAAGGAATGGCCACTCCAGGAGCCTTTGGTGCCAGGAGCTCTGTGGAAAGATGTGAGGACCTGTCTCAGACAGACCAGATCAGGGGAGTGGTGGCACCAAGTTCCCAGCACACACTTCATCGTTTTAATAGAAATTTACTTTAAAAAAATCACAAATTCAAAGATGAAATCATCAAGAATTTCAGGACAGAAGCACCTGCAGAGCCCTCTGGGAGGGGCCAGGTACCAACCTCACGTGTCATGGACTCTAGGGTCTGGTTCTCCTTGTTCACCACGGACTCTGGGGTGGCTAGACTCTCCATCTTCACACAGAAACAGAGGTCCTTGGGCCGCTGGATGCTTAATTAGATTTCTTTATTACGTGTACCATGTGCTGCCTAAGGTCAGAGCTTATGGGCCTGGAGTTGTAGGGTGTGGTGAGCCCTCGTGGAGGTACTTGAGTTTGAACCTCAGTCCTCTGTCACAATAAATGCTCTTACTGCAGAACTCACTCTTTCTAGCCCCTAACATGGATTTTAAAACAGGTTAAAAAATAAAAATTATTATTTTAGTGACATTTATCTCTCTGTGTGTGTGTGTGTACAGGAATTTGTATGCCATGGTGTATATGGAGACATCAGAGAATACCATGTAGAAGCTGGTTCCCTAATTGCACCAAGGGGTCCCAGGAGTTGATTTCATGTTTTTAATAGTAGCAAGTGCCTTCACCTGCTGAGCCCTAACATGGATTCTTAATGAGTTTTTTCAAAATATGTTTCACACTGAATTTTGATTCATTCTCTTGTTCTCTGCCGCTCTCTCCCTCCCTTCCTTCCCGTTCTTTCCTCCATCTTTACACTTAAGTCATATAAAAGCAGGAATACCTTGCCTAGCTTAGTGGTACACATCTGTAACCCCAACCCTTGAGAGGCTGAGGCAGGAGGATGTAAAACCAACAACCAACCAACAAAGCAGGGGTACTTCAACAGACTCTGCTTTTTATAGTATTTTAACTCATCCCAAAATGCTTAGAATTAATTAGAATTAAAATATCTTCAGTTAATAATCAGAACCCCCAGAGCTCATGTCTCTAGCTGCATATGTATTAGAAGATGGCCTACTTGGCCATTATTCGGGGGGAAAGGCCCCTGGTCTAGCAATGTTTATATGCCCCAGTACAGGGGAATGCCAGGACCAAATAGTGGGAGGAGGAGGGTAGGGGAGCAGGGCGGGGAGGGGGGGTAATCGGGGACTTTTGGGATAACACTTGAAATGTAAATGAAGAATTTCTCTAATAAAAAAAAAAAGAAGGTTAAACTCTAGGAAGGTAAGTTTTAATTGTGTGAAATACTTTACTATCTTTTGATGTTGGATTATGTAGCCATGCTAGTTATGAATCACACAGTCTAGTCAGTTTTAGAGGTAAGCTGATCTCTGAAGAAAGCAGATGCATACAGAGCTTGGCTGTGTGCTTCTGTAATTTATCTCCAGCATCCTTTCTGAAGAGCAGGTAAAGCAAACCATTTGTCTGTGTGGGTAGAACAAACATGTGGAAAAGAAGGCATGCCCGAGGGGAGCATGCAGCGTGTGTCACAGAGCACGCCCGAGGAGGGGAACATGCAGCGTGTGTCGCTGAGCATGTCCGAGGAGGGGAACATGCAGCGTGTGTCACAGAGCATGTCCGAGGAGGGGAGCATGCAGCGTGTGTCACAGAGCATGCCTGAGGGGAGCATGCAGTGCATGTCAGAGCAGGCCTGAGGGGAGCATGGAGAGCGTGTCACTGAGCATGCCTGAGGGGAGCACGGCGCATGTGTCAGGGAGCATAGCACTAGGTGCCGACAAACCTTCCTCTGCAGGCCCTCATATTCTTGCTGATACTTTCGGATTATTTCCTGGTGTTTTTCTTTTTCAATGTCAAGTTCCAGTTTAGCTTCCTCCTTAAAGAGAAGCGCTTGATCCTGGAACTCAATGAGATGCCGGGCTCTTTCCTTGCTGAGCTCAGCTTCAATCTGGAAAACAGCATGTCAAAGCATAGAAAGCCATTTTACCTTGAAATAAATACATTCAATGTATTCTCAGACTAATTTTTAAAATAGTCAAATATCAAGTTTTTAATTAAAGCACTTTAAAATTTTTAGTATTAAAAATGTTAACTTAGAAGTTATCTTCTCCAAGTTGACCTTGGGTCAAATATTCTAGTAACTAAAACTGAAAACTTAGTAGAGATGACAGTTCTTAGAACTAAAGCTGAGTCATTTATACTTCAAATGACTAAAAGATCTAAAACTAAAGACTAAACTACTAAAAGCATTTACACTGCTAACTCAGTTCTCATCAGGAGACCTGCAAAACAAAACAAAATAAAAAAACAAAACAAACACCCTCTACCCCCAAACTGAGCTTTGACTATGCTCAGACGAAAACAGAGCACAAGCCGAAGTGCCAAGTGTCTCTGTCACATGGCTGGTCACAGGCTGACATGTTGATGTGAGTGAGACTAGAATGAATGGACAACAGCCATCCACATCCCCATGTAGACTCCCGAGGACTCCCAGTGCAGGAAAGGCCTTTAACAACCCCTGGTTCAGTCTCTCATGCCTCATCAACTGTGGAAAAAACAGTAAGGACTTTAATTTGAGATGGCCCTGACACTTGCTGGCTGTGTCCTTAAGTTTGTGACCATAAGCTGTCCTGGTGGGGTTGTAACTAGTTCCTTTGGGGGCCTTTATGAGGATTAAATGAGGCAAAGCATCCATGTTAGGCTGTCGTCGCATGGGCAAGAATTCAACAGCCCGTGGAGATGGCCTCCACGGGCAAGGCCTGCAGTCTCTGCCACAGAACTGACATGGAAGGATGTCCCACAGTGCCTCACACATCACGGAACCATAACTCACTTTCTTCCCCAGCAGGAGTTTCCACATCTAAGCATTAAGCAGTTTTTCCTGTAGTTCAGCCAACATCTTCCTCAATGTGGCGTTTAACTACTGGCTTTTGCTCTGCCTATTAGAGCAAGAGACAAGAAACCTGTAAGTAGCCGAGTAACTCACTGCAGACTCCATCTTATGAGATCAGAGATGAGATCCCTGCAGCGGATCAGATCCAGCTCTACACTGTGCCATGCTAGGATGGAAGTTCTATGGGGTGTGGTGAGCGCCAGCTAAACTGGGAGGAGACTGTTAACCCCTTACTGTTTCTGACTCTGTTTCTGGTCATTTAAAGAAGGAACAAGGTCAACCTGAATTTCTCACAGGATCCCTGAAACTGAGATACCAGGACACAGAAAGTTTACTAGGAAGCCCTTTAGATTAAATAATGTGAGTGAGGAGACTAGGCCCTGGCTCAGTAGGATTTACAGCCTGGAGGACAGAACTGCAAAAGTGGAGACACAACAAGAGGAGATATTCTGTTTCTCTCAAAACACATTTCTACATTGTTTGGAGAAAGGTTACTAGTGACCTTGAGGGAAAGAGCACTTGCTGAAGATCAGACGCTCATGACTGCCTGCCTCTAGGTGGACACCTCTCAGGTAAACTTCATGGTGGAAGAGTCTCATCCATGGCCCTAAAGACTATTTCTCCCTCATGTTCCCTATGTCTGGACATAGAACAGCATCTTCCCTGCTATTCCTTCTTCTCCACACCCAACAAAATAAATCTTTGACCCATTCTCCTATGCCTCTCTTTCCACTACACTAATTCTCCTGACAAAGGCCATTCTCCAATCCATGTTCTGTATGACATAGCATTTTTCACAAAGTATAAGTTATTTTACAATGGTTTATTAATGGTTTCTCCATGCATTAATTAAGAAAAAAAGTCCCAAAACTTCTCACATGAACTTTTTACTAGGCTAACCACCAGCCTACAGGGTACCTTTGTGTGGACTGACAGGGAACCCCTTTCCTTAGGTGATAAAAATCCCACGCTGGGTATATTTGTTAAGCATGTGCAGGCTGGATTCTGGCTCCCTTTTCCCTGGCCAGAACTTTGCCAGATGCAGCCTGAACTCTGCATCTTTTGGCTTTCTCCATCCTGACTCCCAGTGCTTTAACCATTGACTACTGTGCTTCAGCAAGACTGGGTGTGGATGGAGAAGCTAACCACTGGTGAGGAAGAAACTGAGAAAGTCAAGGCAGAACTTGAAACATTAACAGTTTATAAGTTGCTCAGACACTGGTGTTTTGTTTTGTTTTGGGATTTTTTGTAAGGTGTGCTAGTGCAATGGTGGCACAATGCTTGTGCGAGTAACTGACTGCCATTGTCTGTGTTCAGTTGTTGTGGAGAGACACCAAGGTGAAGGCAACTCTTATACTAGGAAGCATTTGGTTGGGGCTTGCTTACATTTTTCAAAGGCTTTGTCCATTTGTCATCAGAGTGGGAAGGCAGCAAGCAGGCAGAATGGTGCTGGAAAAGAAGCTTGAGAGTTCTACACTGGCTCGGCAGGCAGCAGGAAGAAAGCCACTAGACCCAGTGTGGGCTTCTGAAACCCACCCACAGTGATGCTCTTCCTCTAATAAGGCCACACCTATCCCAATGAGGCCACACCTCTTAATTCTTTAAAATAATACCATTCCCTGCTGACTATGCATTTAAATATGAGTCTGTGGGAGCCATTTTTATTCAAATTACCACATATATTTTGACTTAAGGCCCACTCCATGAGATGGAACTCATATCCAATACTGCCAGGGTGACCAAAAGCCTGCCACAAGACAGCTCAGGGACCTAGGCTAAACTAAAACAAACTGTGGTGATAACAATTACTCCTAATGCTAGACTCACAGATCAATGCCTTGCTCAGCTCTCATTAGGAGCTTCTTCCTGCAGCATCTGGAGACAAATTTTACAGAGACCCACAGCTGGACATTATGCAGAGGAGAGACCTTGGAACACTAGGTCCTAAATGGGATGACACTAGCAAATCCCTCCCCTCGGGGCTCAGGGAAACCTGAGGAAGATGAGGTGGAAAGAGTGTAAGAGCCAGGGCATGGAGGACACCAGGGAAATAAGTCCTTCTAAATCAACATGAGCAAAGCTCATATGAGCTCACAGAGACAGAGAAAGCACATGCAGGCCCTGCCCTGCGCAGGTCCTCTAGCTTAGTGTTGTTATTGGATTCCTGAAGAGCCAAACTGGTAGAGCTCTGATTTTGGAGTCTCTCTTGGGCTCCTTTCCTTTTGTTTGTTTGTTTTGTTTATTTTGTCCAATTCCAAGGAGTTAGTTTTTGTTTTATATATCACATTGCATTATACTCTCTTAGCAGCCTGTCTTACTAAGGAGAGCGAGAAGGGATCACATCCAGATATGAAGTGGGGAGAAACTGGGAGGAGTAGAGGGAAGGGAACTGTGATTACATACTGTGTAAGAAAAACTATTTTATTTTTAATTATGTATATGTGTCTGCATGTGGGGTTGTCTGCATAAGCATAGGAGCCTGCAGAGGCCACAGACATCGGATCCTCTGGAGCCAGATACCGATGGTAGTGAGCAGCCAAACACTGGTGCTGGGATCTGAACTGGGGCCCTCTATAAGAGTGGCACATACATGGCAGCATGTCTCTTTACTTCTCTCCATCTTTCCAGCCTCCTGACTGGAAGGAAGGAAGGAAGGAAGGAAGGAAGGAAGGAAGGAAGGAAGGAAGGAAGAGTTATCTTTTTGTTGTTGTTGTTATTGTTGTTGAGAATTTGGATTACAATATCCTTTGGTGTATTTGCTTTCTTCTGCTTGTGGTCTGTTGAGCTTTGTAAATCTTTTTCCATTTAACTCATCAACATTTCACCATCATCTATTGAGATACTTGTGTCTTCACTCTCTTCTCTGATCTTCAGGAATTCTAACTGCATGTGTCAGCACACCTGGGTTCCTCTCACAGCCTCACCTCACCGACGCTCTGCTTTTTTTTCTTTTTGTGTCTTTAAAACAAAAAATCTTGTTTTAATAGAAAAGTGTTTCCCTCTGTTCGCTGTGTTTTCAGCTGCCCTGTACTTGTCCTGACTGACGTCTCACTTCCTATAAATCCAATGCACTCCTGTCTGACTGCTCTTACAGCTCTTAGTTTACATCCTGTTTATAGCTTGCATGACTAAACTTAAACACGATAAACTAACTTAACATGATAAAAATTTCCTTTACCTCTTGGACATGGCAAACACTCACATCAACTGTGTTAATGTTCTATCTTCTGATCTGTGTCTTTCTGAGTCATCTAAAATATTTATTTTTATGTTATGGCTATAGTGTTGTGCTGCACGTATGTCAGTATGTCATGTAAGTACAGTACCCATAGATGCCAGAAGAAAGCGTCAGATCTCTTGGTACTGGAGTTACAGACAGTTGTGAGCTACCATGTGGGTGCTGGGAACTGAACCTGGGTCCTCTGGGAAACTGGGCCACCTCTACAGCCCATCTCAGTTGATTTTTTTAGTCACTGATTTTTCTTTTCATTATGAGTTTTATTCTTCTAGTTCTTTCTGTGTATGGAAACTATGGATTAGACACCAGGCACTGTGACTTTGACTTTGGTAACTGCTTATGCTTATTTCTGTTTGTCTTCCAGAATCAGGATGTTGGTATTCCTATGAATATACTTGGGGAATGGCAGCATGTCTTAAAGTCAACTTACTTTAGGTCTTCCTTTCGATATTTGTTAGGATCAGACTATCACTGAATCCAGGCCTAACAATGTCTAATAATGGAACGCCAGCTATAGAAGTGCCTTCTGTGTGTCCTGGTGAATTACAGGTTTTCTGCTCTGTCTGGTGAAAAGAGGCTAAGGCCTGGTTGTATGTGAGTGTTTGGTTCTTTATTTCTCTCCGATTGGCCTTCCCTGGCTACAGCCTGCTCACATGCATGTCCTAGACCACCCACCCATATTCCTTCTCTTTAGAATGTTCTGCAACACTACTTTGAGAGTTGTTGCTACTTTAATCTCCATGGACTCCTCAATTCAAAGCAAATGCCAAGCCTAGCCTGTTACCAGTTTCCTGTGTCACAGCCTGCAGACTGTCATAGTCCATAGTCACAGGACTGTCACCAGCATCCTGTCACTGTCAGATGTCTCAAAACCACTGTTTTCTGTTTTTTGCCCCCCTCTGGGGTTTTATTTGTTCAGATGGAAAAGTAAGTAAATCTGATCGCTGTGACTGTACGCTGGTGAAATGCAGATTTCCCAGACACTTAGACACTGGAAGATGCAGCTAATGTCAGCTCATGTCCTTGCTCTATAGCCTTGATACATTACAGGACTTCTCCCAGGCTTGTTTATTTTTCATCTATAAAACTGGAACAATGGTGTCATAAAAATTACACTTATAAAACTTACACTTATAAAAAGCACTGAGCAGAAAGCATGGGGTTACATTAAGCACTCTAAGAATGAGACCATTTCATCATCTGGATTAATGGTCTGTATCAGACATTCCTTGCAGATGATTCTAGATCTAAAATGTTTAGATTTTTATTAACTCAATCATTAAAATTACATAAAATAATTTAAAAATTAAACTGTGCCCTCAATATTTTAGTCATATGTTCATTAGGTAAATTAAAAGTGACATTATATATAAATAACTTCATCCTTGTCAAACTTTTTATTTTGTGTGCTACTTTTTCCTTCATTGATAGCATATTACAACACATTAGGAATCATTAGGACACCTGAACTGTCTATTGCAAAAGTTTGTTTGTGTTCTTTCTGATTTGGAATTTCCTATTTCACTGTTTGTTGAACAGGGTATCTCTGGCTGACCTGAAATTCTTCTCTGTAGGCCATGCCTGCCTCAAATTCACAGAGATTCTCCTGTTTCTGGCTCCCCAGTGCTGGGATTAAAGATGTGAGCCATCAACCTGGCAAATTTGAAATTGATTAGTTCTTGAAGTGAAGTTTACTCCACTGTTAATCTGGTTATTCTAGCCAGGAAATAAGGCTCTTATTTGTTTTCCAAAGGTGTACATACTAAAATGAGGTCATTAATACACTCCCAAAATGTTTCTAGACTGTAATATGTTAATGATAATCTAAGAAAATATTTGGTTGTAATTTGTCTGCTATACTGAAGAGTAAGTGTCAACAAGTGAGATGAATTAGTTACATAATTATTCAAGCTGCAAGAGGGTTTTTTCATAACAAAATTTTAAATGAATAGTAACAATATTGTGCATTTGGAACCAATTTTAAAGGTTCATTCTGCCCATTAATTTGCTTTCTTTGTATCCAAGCAATACTTAAAATAAACAAAAATTCATGACAATCGGTAAACAGTTATTTTAAAATGTGCCCTCTTTGTTGCATAGCAACTATTGATCCTATCATGTGCTTTTTACAGACTCTAAAATAATTAAGCACGGGCACAAATTGCCTTCTACTTTCTAAAAACATTAAAAGCATTTAAGATATTAAGTTTATTCTAATTTGTGTGTTATATATTTGTAAAGAGAACATTTCATTCCTATGCAAAGGCACAGTGACCCACGAGAGATGACAATGTCATATGAGTGATTCTCCTTTCTCATGAGAAGACTTTTAAGGAACTTTTTATTCACAGTCTTAATAGCTAACACAGTCAAGGCGTTCTTATTATTCTCTGGTTTTACTGGTCTGATCATGATTTACTGCTGGTTAAACAGCAACATTTATTATGAAGTGATGTTTTCTCAACTTTATTCAATAGGAGATTATACACGCCAGAGGACATCTATGAGGCAGATGACGCGTACTAGAGAGAGCAAGCACTAAGGAGGAGCCATCCCCATAGTGCACTGGATTCTTTTCACCATCAGACTAACTTTGTACAAAGTGAGAGCACTGAATTTTTAATATCAGATGCTAGCATTTCTTAATCTCTGACCAGGACTAGAATGATCCATAAAGACTCTTCTTCAATAGAATGCACCCCCCAAAAAAACCCAGTGGGATGTGAGCAAGGAGAGCTTCTCAGGGAAGACAGGAATGTTCACTGCATCAGACCTTAGGGGCTGGAGAAAATGACTGCCATCTCTCTAGCCTGGTTTACTCTATCACCACAATCTGAGTTTAGGCAATTTCATAACAAATATCCACAAACCACTTTCCAGAGAGCTGCTTTCATCTCTAAGACTCATGGTCATGACAGACTACTTTTCCAGGCCTTCACCACAGGGCCCAAACTACTCTAAATTCTGGTTATTAAAGTGCCCGTTTTGGACAGTTTGGTTGATAGTTTGGGTGGTGCTGGAATGGAACCAAAGGCCTTTTATGTGCTGGAAGATCATTTTTTTTGAGTATTAAAACATTCGAATGATAAGGATCAGGGAAGTGAACAAGAGCAGACCAGCTAATTAACTAGACCAAGAATCATCAAAAACTCTAAGTGGGAGCTTTACACAAGAAGGAATAGGTCTACTGTATGCAGTAAGACTGATGCATTTACAGCAATTCCAGCCCATAGTCTCAAGTTTTATTCCCACCTATGTACAACTATACTGAGCAGTGACTTTTCCTCCTCACACAGGCTCTCTTCAGTCCAGGCTGGCCTCAGAGTCTTTGTGTGTCAGCCTTAGCATTGGTGTTAGCAGGTGGGTTAATACCATAACCAGATGGTCATTTTATAGTCATAATCTGACTATCTAAGGACAAAGGAGAAGGTATTGATTCATAGCAGGCAAGTACTGGTTGAGAGAATCTGATAGAAATGGAACTGACAAATTTAGAATCCAGCAGAGTCATTAACAGTTTGTAAGGGGTTTCAATATGCAGGGTGGCACAGGGAGGAACGACACGAGGAGGCAACAGCTGGAAAGTGGCTGAGGTTACAAGCAAAGGATCCAATCTCCAAGAAGAACCTGATAGTAGCTGAACAAATTATGAGGAGCACAACTACACCACCTCAATTTCAGCAGGAAGCTCCAGTTATAGAGAAAGTGTAAGCCATAGGAAATCAGTGTGCGTGTAGTTCTCAGGCAGGCCTTGGCTTAGCATGTTCATGGCCTTGGGTTCCAAACCCAACTCTACTCCCAGTTTGCTGCAACAAATGATACAGCAGAGGGAGAGAACCTGTGCTGGGTACAGATGCAGCTGGAGCGAAGGTGGGAAGACTCGGGCTCTGTGTGCTCATTTAACTTTACCATAGTAAGATGGTCAAAATTCCATAACTAATAATTTATAGTCATTTCTATTCTCTTATCTTAGAAGCAAAGAAATGAGAGTTATTAGTATTTCTATGGTTTAACAAATATGATTAAATTCAGGTTCTGATACTTGCTGGAAAAAAGTACATATTTAAAGATTAAAATGTTTTCTGCATAAGAACCAAGAAATATCTTAAAATTATAGGATTACAAAATCTATTTTTCCATTTTTTTCTTTTTATTTCTTACCACATTGTCTAATATTTTGGAAAATACATATATCTTAAGCATATTTGGAGTTGGACATTTCCAGATGGAATCAAAAGAATTTGCCAAAGCAAAGACACCTATCTGGATAGTCTTTGGGCAGAAGGATACAATGTTTCAAAAGCGAGCTAGACACACGCAGATGAGCCCCGCCTTACCTTCTCCCTCCAGCTGTCATCGCTCAGCAGCTTCTGTCTCAGGGTTTCCTGCAGCTGCTCAATGCTTTTCTGATGAGAAACCAGCATCAATTCCCTGAAAACCACAAACCCAACATATGAGTTGGGACTCAGCCCTCATGATCCTCCAAAGTTGCAATTCCTGTCTCCTCAGATGGTATTCCTTCACAACATAATATGCTTACTCTTTAACAACATAGATGTTGTTTTGGAGTGAAATCCCAGGCACCCTTGATGGGTCACTCCCTTGTTCTGTCACATCCATTTGAGAGCAATTGGCCAGAAGTCAAGAGCTGAGGAGATACTCAGTGGGTAAAGTGTTTGCCATACAAGAGTGAGAACCTAAGTTTAGAGCCCCAGAACCCACAAGAAGTCAGGTGTGGTAGCAGGCTTCTGTAATATTAGAGCTCCTACAGCAAGATGGGAAGCAGAGACATTAGAATCCCAGAAGCTCTTGAGCCTGTTAGTCTCATATACACTGTGGTAAACAGAGGGCACTGCCTCAGATGAAGTAGAAGGTGAGGTTCAATACCTGAGGCTGTCCTCTATATATATGTAATGGCATGTGCATGCCCGCAATCACATTCTCACACACACACACACACACACACACACACACACACACCCCTTCCACCATGTACACAAGATTTTTTAAAGCCTCGAAGTCATATCAAGTATCTTTTTCAATTATATTGCAAAAACTAGAAATCAGTAAGAAAAATGTCAACACTATAAATGCAAGTGAATGTTAAATAACTTATTCTTGAGCAACCAATGATCAAGAAATTAATTTAATTTTTTTCTTGAAACAAATGAAAGTGGAGGCACATACATCAAAACTCTGTGACAGGGCAAAAAGTGTCAAGAGTCAAGTTCACTATAGTCAATAGCCAGGTGACAGACACAGAAAAGCTTAAATATGCAACTGATGGCTACATGTCAAATAACAAATGAGAACAAGCCAAACCCAAAATTAGAAGGAAAGAGAACACATTTCAGATAAGACAGAGTAACCTGTGGGGGAAAGACAGAGTAACCTGTGGGGGAAAGGGTTCACTTGATACACATGTCCTAATCACAATCCATCACTGAGCAAAGCCAGGGCAGGAACTCAAGCAGAATAGGAACTGGAGGCAGAAACTGAAGCAAAGACCTTGGAGGAACGCTGGTTCCTCTTGTGTTCCCTATGGACTGGTCAGTTTACTTCCTTACACAACCAGTATCATCATTCCCAGAGATACACTGCACATACCAATAACTAAGCTAGAAAATTCGAGTCTCGGTTTAAGACAGCTGCAGGCACTACCACCTGCAGGGCTGTACACAGCTCCAAGGAGTCTGGAAGACTCACAGAGGCTCTGAGGGGAAAGATGCTGTCATGGAGGATGAGCCTGCAGAGTACTTAGTATCTCTGGAACAACTTTAAAATTCAGAAGGTAGTCTTATAGGAAGATGCCTTTTAAAGGTGGTTTCATGGAATTGGGAAAAAATGTGGTAGAAAGGGTGGCATGCACAGCCGAGAAGTAGAACTAGAGACATGGTGGCAACAGGTGAGGGAGCACAGCCACTGTTGGGGAGGAGAGAGAGCACAGGGTGGTGCACACATAGTTCTCATGCTTGGGGTATCTGCAGAGCAGCTGGTGCCAAGGGCAGTGTGGTGTACAGCAGCCTGAAGCTCTCACAGGTCCTGGTCCTGATGCTGAACACTAAAATACTCACGATGAAGACTGGTTTATTTTCTGAATTAAGTCTCCTCAGAGACCTCTATGGTCCATGCTGTGGCAGGAGCCATGCTGATGACTGTGGTTTATGTTGATGTCCGAGGACCATGTGCTGCTGGAGGCCATGCTAAGGTCTGTGCAGTGCAAATTGGACTTGGTGCATTTTGGGGTGGGGGTGGGCATACTGGTGGGAAAGTGGACTTGGGAGGAATGGGAAGTAAGTGTGATCAGGGTGCATTGTATGAAATTCTCAAATAATTACTAAAAATATGTTGGGGGAAAAAAAGAAAATATTTCACAGACTTGATTATAGGTGAATATGATAGAGGCATTATTTTTCAATTGAGGTTCCCTTTTCTTGGATGACCTGATTGTGTGTCAAGTTGACAAAAAACAAATCATCACAAACACAAAAAAATCAAAGTATGAACATCTGGGGGCTGTTAAACATGTACTGCTTATACAGAAACCCTGAGCTGGCTCTTAAAACCAACATAAGGCACCTCACAACTGCCTATAACTACAGCTGCATGATATTCAACGTCTGCCTCTGCTCCCTCATGAGGGTCTGTGACTTAAGTGTACACCCCCTACCCTATGTACACATAAGATAGACTTAAAAGATCAGATATGACCATATGTGGTAGCATGTTCTTTTAATCCTAGCAGAGACAGACGGATTTCTGTGAGGCTGAGGCCAGCCTTGTTACATAGCAAGTTCCAGAACAGCAGCCAGGGCTACATAGTGAGTCCCAAACTAAAATAAATAAATAAATAAATAAAAAATCAGAGATGAAAAGACATCACAATGGATAACACAGAAACTGATCATTTCCTGAACTCACATGCTTTCCAGAGGCTGAACCAGGATGTAGAAGAAAAACCAAAGAGAACAATAATAGGTAATGAAACTGAATCTGTGATTTAAAAACCAAGTCTCCCATCAAAGAAAAGCCCAGGACAAGATAACTGCAGTGCTCAATTCTACCAAACATTTAAAGCAGAACTTATGTCAGGTTCTTCGAACACTACTCCACAAAATTCAATATGAGGGCATCTCTCCAGTCACTGATGCCAGCCTTATCCCACTGTTACCACACCCCACAAGAATATCTCAGTTGTAATAGGTTGATAACCCTGATGAGCACAGATACAAACATCCTCAATAAAGCATTAGCAAAATTTAAAAGGATTATCATTACCCATAATAGATAAACATGTATAAATCAATAAGCAAAATAAAGCACACCATCAAAAGGAAGGACAAAAGCTATTTGATCACCTCAATTCATGAAAATGTCTTGGACAAAATTTAACACTCAACACTGAACAACTTAGGTGTAGAGGGAACATACATATACTTCAACAGAATACAGTAAGCCAACATCAAATCTTGTAGTTGATAAGAAAAAGCTGAGAACATTCTCTTATAATATCCAGAGCAAGACCACCAGTTGTATTCAGCACAGCCCCAGGCAGAGCAATCATGCAAATTTCAAAAAAATGTGAAATTGTTGCGATTTGCAGATGACATGCTCTTACACAGAAACAAAACAAAACAAAACAAAACAAAAACTTGGGACTCCACCAAACATATAAAAAGATTAATACACAAATTTAGGAAACATTATAGGATGCATTACAGAAAACATTTGCAGAATACAAAATGTAAAAATGACTGTTATTAAACACCAATAGTAAATTATCTAAAATAGAAACCAAGAAAGTAATCCTACTTTTTCAGTAACTATAAAAAATAAAACATCTAACCAAAAGGGTGAAAGATCTCCACACTGAAACTATATAAAACTGAATTTAAAAATTGAAGAGAACACATTAAATTGAAATATATTCTGTGTTTATAAATTAGATGAATCAACACTGTTAAAATGACAGATCAGCTTGCGGACTGCAAAGGGTGAGCAGCGGACAGCAGAAGCAACAGAGCTTCTAGGACAAGCAGAAGCCACACAGCTTCTGGGACAGACTCCTTTCTGGCTGCAGAAATTCGGGCACCTTCCCCGCCAGAGGAGAGATGGCCGCTCAGGAGGGCTGTGACCCCCAGAGCAGGTAAGGGAGCCATCTTGTCTCCTGGGTACCTCTGAGACCAGTCTGCACAGATCAGCTTGCAGACTGCAGAGGCTGAGCAGCAGATTACAGAAGGAACAGAGCTTCTGGGACAGGCAGAAGCCACACAGCTTCTGGGACAGACCCTCTTTTCCAGCTGCAGACATCCAGGCACCTTCCCCAAAGGAGGAGAGGTGGCCACCAGGGAGGGCTGCGACCCCCAGAGCAGACTATGAAGGTGAGCGCACAGACTGCAGAGGCAACCCATCTTCTGGGACAGGCCCCTTTTCGGGCCTTCATCTTCAACCAGGAGGCAAGTTTGAACGGCAGACCTCTGTGCACCTTCCCTGCAAGAGGAGAGCTTGCCTGAAGAGAGTACTCTGACCACTGAGCCTCAGAAGAGAGCTGGACTCCCAGGACAGCTGACAGAGGCTAACAGAATTACAGGAGGAACAGGCTCCAGCCAGAGACAACTAACAACTAACTCCAGTAATTACCAAATGACAAAAGGCAAAAAGAATCTTACCAACAGAAACCAAGACTGCTCACCATCATAAGAACCCAGCACTTCCACCTCAGCCAATCCTGGATACCCCAACATACCCGAAAAGCAAGATTCGGATTCAGAATCATATTTCATGATGCTGGTAGAGGACCTTAAGAAGGACTTTAATAACTCACTAAAAGAAATACAGAACAGTGCTAAAGAGATAGATGTCCTTAAAGAATCACAGGAAAACACTGCTAAACACGTGATGGAATTGAAGAAAACTATCCAAACCTAAAAAGGGACATAGAAACAATAAAGAAAACCCAAAGTGAGACAACTCTGGAGATAGAAACCCTAGGAAAGAAATCAGGAACCATAGATGCAAGCATCAGCAACAGAATACAAGAGATGGAAGAGAGAATCTCAGGTGCAGAAGATTCCATAGAGAACATGGGCACAACAATCAAAGAAAATGCAAAATGCAAAAAGATCCTAACTCAAAACACCCAGGAAATCCAGGACACAATGAGAAGAACAAACCTACGGATAATAGGAGTAGATGAAAAAGAAGATTTTCAACTTAAAGGGCCAGCAAATATCTTCAACAAAATTATAGAACAAAACTTCCCAAACCTAAAGAGAGAGATGCCCATGAACATACAAGAAGCCTACAGAACTCCAAATAAACTGGATTCCCAACACATAATAATCAGAACAACAAATGCACTAAATAAAGACAGAATATTAAAAGCAGTAAGGGGGAAAGGTCAAGTAACATATAAAGGCAGGCCTATTAGAATTACACCAGACTTCTCACCAAAGACTATGAAAGCCAGAAGATCCTGGACAGATGTTATACAGACCCTAAGAGAAAAAAAATGCCAGCACAGGCTGCTATACCCAGCAAAACTCTGAATTACCATAGATGGAGGAACCAAAGTATTCCATGACAAAACCAAATTCACACAATACCTTTCCATGAATCCAGCTCTTCAAAGGATAATAATGGGAAAACACAAACACAAGGACAGAAACTGCACCCTAGAAAAAGCAAGAAAGTAATCCTTCAACAAACCTAAAAGAAGACAGCTGCAAGAACAGAATCCCAACTTTAACAAGAAAAATAACAGGAAGCAACAATTAATTTTTTAAAATTTATCTTAACATCAATGGACTCAATTCCCCAATAAAAAGTCATAGACTAATAGACTGGCTACACAAACAGGACCTAACATTTTGCTGCTTACAGGAAGGAAACCCACCTCAGGAAAAAAAAGACAGACACTACCTCTGAGTGAAAGGCTAGAAAACAATTTTCTAAGCAAATGGTCCTAAGAAACAAGCAGGAATAGGCATTCTAATATCGAATAAAATTGACTTTCAACCCAAAGTTATCAAAAAAGACAAGGAGGGGGCACTTCAAACTCATCAAAGGTAAAATCTACCAAGATGAACTTTCAATTCTGAATATCTATACTCCAAATGCAAGAGCAGCCACATTCATTAAAGAAACTTTAGTAAAGTTCAAAGCACACATAGCACCTCACACAATGATAGTGGGAGACTTCAACACCCCATTCTCACCATTGGACAGATCCTGGAAACAGAAACTAAACAGAGACACATGTACACTAACAGAAATTATGAAACAAATGGATTTAATAGATATCTACAGAATATTTTATCACAAAATAGGCCTCAACAGATATAAAAATATTGAAATTATCCCATGCATCCTATCAGATCATCATGGACTGAGGCCGATCTTCAATAACAACATAAACAACAGAACACCAACATTCACATGGAAACTGAACAACACTCTACTCAATGATACCTTAGTCAAGGAAGAAATAAAGAAAGAAATTAAAGACGTTTTAGAGATTAATGAAAATGAAGCCACAACATACCCAAACTTATGGGACACAATGAAGGCAGTCCTAAGAGGAAAACTCATAGTCCTGAGAGTTTCCAAAAAGAAACTAGAGAGAGCATACAGTAGCAGCCTGACAGCACACCTAGAAGCTCTAGAACTAAAGGAAGCAAATTCACCCAAGAGGAGTAGACAGCAGGAAATAATCAAACACAGGGCTGAAATCAACCAAGTGGAAACAAAAAGAACTATTCAAAGAATCAAGCAAACCAGGAGCTGGTTCTTTGCGAAAATCAACAAGATAGATAAACCCTTAGCCAGACTAACTAGAGAGCACAGGGACAGTATTCTAATTAACAAAATCAGAAATGAAAAAGGAGACATAACAACAGATCCTGAGGAAATCCAAAGCATCATCAGACCCTACTATAAAAGGCTATACTCAACAAAAGTGGAAAACCTGGATGAAATGGACAACTTCCTAGACAGATACCAGGTACCAAAATCAGGGTCAGATTAATAATCTAAACAGTCCCATTTCCTCTAAAGTAATACAAGCAGTCATCAATAGTCTTCTAACCAAAAAAAAGCCCAGGACCAGATGGGTTTAGTGCAGAGTTCTATCAGACCTTCAAAGAAGACTTAATTCCAACTCTCCTCAAACTATTCCACAAAATAGAAACAGAAGGTACTCTACCCAATTCATTCTATGAAGCCACAATTACTCTGATATCTAAACCACACAAAGATCCAAAAGGAAAGAGAACTTCAGACCAATTTCTCTCATAAATATTGATGCAAAAATACTCAACAAAATCCTTGCAAACCAAATCCAAGAACACATCAAAATGATCATCCATCATAACTGAGCACGCTTCATCCCAGGGATGCAGGGATGGTTTAATATACAGAAATCCATCATCATAACTCACTATGTAAACAAACTCAAGGACAAAAATCACATGATCATCTCCTTAGATGCTGAGAAAGAATTTGACAAAATCCAACACCCTTTCATGATAAAAGTCTTGGAAAGATCAGGAATTCAAGGCCCATACCTAAACATAAAAAAAGCAATCTATAGCAAACCAGTAGCCAACATCAAACTAAATGGAGAGAAACTCAAAGCAATCCTACTAAAATCAGGGACTAGACAAGGCTGCCCACTTTCTCTCTACCTATTCAATATAGTACTTGAAGTCCTAGCCAGAACAATTCGACAACAAAAGGAGATCAAGGGGATACAAATTAGAAAGGAAGAAGTCAAAATATCACTATTTGCAGATGATATGATAGTATATATAAGTGATCCTAAAAATTCCACCAGAGAACTCCTAAACCTGATAAATAGCTTCAGTGCAGTAGCTGGATATAAAATTAACTCAAACAAATCAATGGCCTTTCTCTACACAAAGGATAAATGGGCTGAGAACAATATTAGGGAAACAACACCCTTCACAATAGTCACAAACAATATAAAATACCTTGGTGTGAACCTAACTAAGGAAGTAAAAGATCTGTATGATAAGAACTTCAAGTCTCTGAAGAAAGAAATTGAAGAAGATCTCAGAAGATGGAAAGATCTCCCATGCTCATGGATTGGCAGGATTAACATAGTCAAAATGGCTATCCTGCCGAAAGCAATCTACAGATTCAATGCAATCCCCATCAAAATTCCAACTCAATTCATCACTGAGTTAGAAAGGGCAATTTGCAAATTCATCTGGAACAATAAAAAACCTAGGATAGCAAAAACTATTCTCAACAATTAAAGAACCTCTGGTGGAATCACCATGCCTGACCTCAAGCTGTACTACAGAGCAACTATGATAAAAACTGCATGATACTGGTACAGCAACAGACAGGTAGATCAATGGAATAGGATTGAAGATCCAGAAATGAATCCACACACCTATGGTCATTTTATCTTTGACAAAGGAACTAAAACCTTCCAGTGGAAAAAAAGACAGCATTTTCAACAAATGGTGCTGGCACAACTGGCAGTTATCATGTAGAAGAATGCAAATTGATCCATTCTTATCTCCTTGTACAAAGTTCAAGTCTAAGTGGATCAAAGACCTCCACATAAATCCAGACACACTGAAATTTATAGAGGAGAATGTGGGGAAAACCCTCGAAGATATGGGCACAGGGGGAAAATTCCTGAATAGAACAGCAATGGGCTTATGTTCTAAGATCAAGAATTGACAAATGGGACCTTATAAAATTGCAAACTTCTGTAAGGCAAAAGACACTGTCAATAAGACCAAAAGGCCACCAACAGATTGGGAAAGGATTTTTACCAATCCTAAATCTGATAGGGGACTAATATCCAATATATACAAAGAGCTCAAGAAGCTGAACTCCAGAAATTCAAAAAACCCCATTAAAAAATGAGATACAGAGCTAAACAAAGAATTCCGAAGTGAGGAATACCGAATGCCAGAGAAGCACCTGAAAAAATGTTCAAAATTCTTAATCATCAGGGAAATGCAAATCAAAACAACCTTGAGATTCCACCTCACACCAGTTAGAATGGCTATGATCAAAAACTCAGATGACAGCAGATGCTGGTGAGGATGTGGAGAATGAGGAACACTCTTCCATTGCTGGTGGGATTGCAAACTGGTACAACCACTCTGGAAATCAGTCTGGAGGTTCCTCAGACAATTGGACATAGTACTAGTGGAGGATCCAGCAATACATCTACTGGGCATATACCCAGAAGATGTTCCAACTGGTAATAAGAACACATCCTCCACTATGTTCATAGCAGCCTTATTTATAATAGCCAGAAGCTGGAAAGAACCCAGATGTCCCTCATCAGAGGAATGGATACAGAAAATGTGGTACATTTACACAATGGAGTACTACTCTGCTATTAAAAACAATGAGTTTATGAACTTCTTGGGCAAATGGATGTAACTGGAGGAAATCATCCTTAGTGAGGTAACCCAATCACAAAAGAAGTCACTTGATATGCACTCACTGATAAGTGGATATTAGCCCAGAAACTTAGATTACTCAAGATACAATTTGCAAAACACAAGAACATCAAGAAGAACGAAGATCAAAGTATAGATACTTCATTCCTTCTTAGAATAGAGAACAAAACACCCATGAAAGGAGTTACAGAGATAAAGACTGGATCTAAGACTAAAGGATGGACCATCCAGAGACTACCCTACCCAGGAATCCAACCCATAATCAGCCACCAAACCCAGACACTATTGCATATGTCAGGAAGATTTTGCTGAAAGGACCCTGATATAACTATCTCAAGTGAGGCTATGCCAGTGCCTGGCAAATACAGAAGGGGATGCTCACAGTCAGTGTTCAGTCTATATGATTGAACACAGGGCCCCCAATGGAGGAGCTAGAGAAATTACTCAAGGAGCTGAAGAGGTCTGCAACCCTATAGGTGGAACAACAATATGAACTAACCAGTACCCCCAGAGCTCGTGTCTCTAGATGCATATGTAGCAGAAGATGGCCTAGTCAGTCATCATTGGGAAGAGAGGCCTCTTGGTCTTACAAACTTTATATGCCCCAGTACAGGGGAATGCCAGGGCCAAGAAGTGGGAGTGGGCGGGTAGGGGAGCAGGGCAGGGGGAGGGTATAGGGAACTTTCGGGATAGCATTTGAAATGTAAATAAAGAAAATTAATAATAATAATAATAATAATAATAATAATAATAATAATAATGAGCAGGCAGAGCAAGCCAGGGAAAGCAAGCCAGTAAGGAACATCCCTCCATAGCCTCTACAGGAAGCTCCTGCTTCCTGACCTGCTCAAGTTCCAGTCCTGACTTCCTTTGGTAATGAACAGCAACATGAAAGTGTAAGCTGAATAAACCCTTTCCTCCCCAGCTTGCTTCTTGGTCATGTGCAAGACTAGAAACCCTGACTAAGACAGGTAGGTAGGATTTGAGGGTGGAGAAACTGATCAGAATATATTGTATGAAAAAATTTTTCAGTTAAAGAAAATACTGTTAAAATGTACACATTGCCAAATGCTGTTTATAGTCATTATTATAATCCTTACCAAAGATATTCTTCAGAGAACCAAGGAAAACAATTCTAAAAGTTCTCTGGACCACATGCATGTGTGCATATGCACACACACACACACACACACACACACACTCACTCACTCACACACACTCACACATGCACACACATATGGGCACCTACAAGAGCATTAATAGACAAAACAGTGTTTACAAAGGGAAGAAAAGCAGAGGGAATTATGCTAAATAATTTCAAAACAAGCTGTGAAGCTGCGATAATCAAACAGCAGGAAACTGGCAGGGACAGACACAAGCACCATTGGGATAGGACAGGGAATGGGCACGTGAGACCACACTATGACCACGTACTTCTAACAAACACTCAGTGTGCAGAGAAGGAAGGAAGGGCAGACACTTCAATAAATAATGATCAAAAAATTGAGTAGACAGAGAATGAAATTAGACCCCTTAAATGACCAGTTGCCAAATCAAAGTAAAAGAGAATTAAAGGCTCATAAGTAAGACCTGAAAAAATGAGGCTCATGGAAGAAACTATGGAAAAGACTAGGGCATCTGAATGGGCAAGGTCTTTTTAGAGAAGACCTAAAAATCACAGTAAACAGAAGCATAAATCGACAAATGTGATTATGAGAAGGCAAAAACCTTGTGCAGAGCAAAGGAAGCAGCCATTGGGCTGAGGAAGCAAGCTGCCACATGGGAGGCCATACTGGTAAACCACACAGCTTGACAAGGAGTCAACATCCAAATATAAGAAATTCAAATAACAGCAAAAACCTGATAGGATGCACAGTAAACATCTCTCAAGAGAAGACAAGCAAAGGACTCAACAGGTATGTGCAAAATGCTCAACACCACCAATCACTAGGAAGTTCAAATCAAAGCTTATATGAAGTGTTATATCACTTTATCCAGTAAGAAATGGCTTCTCCAAAATGAGAAAAGCTGCAGAAATAGGAGAAAAGGGAGCCCTGTTGATAGGAATGTAAATTAGTGTAGTCATTTTGGAGAACATGATGGGAGGTCCTTAAAGATCTAAAAATAGAACTACCATCTGGTCCAGCAATCTCACTGCTGGGTACATATCAAAGGGAGTGGGGAATTGTATGTCAAGGAGACATCTGCACTCCCATGTGTACTGCAGCAATAGCCAAGAAATGGGAAGAAGCTTAGTATCTATCCATCATGGGAATACAGAAAAGTTTGGTGAAACAACAGCATACTATGGCAATTACCAAAAAGGAGCCCCTGCCATTTGTGGCAATGTGGTTAGAACTGGAGAGCACTGTGTTAAGTGAAATAAGCGAGGCACAGAAAGACAAGCAAGCGCTGCCTGATCTCAGGCATATGTGGTTTACAGAGAGTTGATCTCATAAAGTTTGAGGATAGAATTGCAGTTACTAAAGGTGGGAGAGGCTGGGGGTAGAGAAGTGAAGAACTTGCTCAGGGAGGACTGATGGCAGTTAGGAGTAAGAGGGTCTGATGTTCTAACGTTAACTGTGTTCTACACTTCCAAAAGCTTGAAGAAAGTATTCTGAATATTTTCATCACAAGGATGTGATAAATGTTTGAAGACATTGCTGTGTTTAACCTAGCCATATAGCTAAAATAAAAGTTAAAAGAGTAAGTGGGATGTGCCCTAATATCATGGTCTTGCTATCCACGTGTATTGGGTAGGGTTCTAATTTCCCTAGGTATGATTTCCCTCTTTTAAGACAGCCTTAAGTTCAGTTGTAAAGCTGTCCGTTAGTTATTGCCAACACACAGCATCACCCCTGCCCCTTTAGGGGTATCTTACGTGATAGTGTCTATTATGGTTGATAACGGCCACAGCTGCATGGGACTATGACGATTTCTTCCCTTTGTAGCTTTCACTTCATGGTACTTGTGAAAGCTAGTCCTCAGGGGGCGTTGAAGTCAGTTCTGGCTCACTCCTCCCCACAGGCCTATGTCCACAGTGGACAGTGTCTTTAGTAAACTTCTGGGAAGCAACCAGGTGCAACAGCAATAGCCTATATTGTTTTGGAGACCCTCAGACTCCCTGGCCTACATCCTAAAAGGAGGTTTCTCACATCAGATTCTGGGCTGGGGGAGGTTATTAGATTAGTCAATCTATGGCTCTTGAGAGGAGTCTTATCATCCCAAGGGGTGTAACTTTACTTAGCTACATATATATGTATTCACATATATGTATTGTATATGAGTTTAGGTAAATATAAAACAATGATTCTCTATATGTTTTTCAAGCATCCTAAGCATTATTTATTCCCCTTCCTCTCTCTCTACTTCCACTCTCTTAAACCAATATAATTCCTAGCTTCACTCTAAGTATTTATCCTTATGCCCACAGATAATGTAACTCATACCCCTCAAAGAAGCTTCTCTTTGAAGCAGAAGGAGATCATTACAGAAAACCATGAGTAGCCAAAAATACAGACAACAACTGACTGTGGATTACCCAGCCACAACTGATATATCCACAGAGCAACTCCTGTACTGAAGGTGCAGGGAACATCTCAGAAGACAGAAAGACTGGAAGAGGCAGAGAACCAGCGAGTGTGTTGTGAGATTGTGCCTTCTAGTTAGAGAGAAACTAAACTCATAAATCTAAACAACATGGTTATCCAAATAGAACTTGAAAAATTCAAACATTAGTTGACAACCCAGTGTAGATGGGATGTGGGAAGGACAACAATTTCATAAGGCCCCACTCCTATATAAAGAGCTACAAGCATTTAATAACTTATGAGAGAGGAAGAACTGCCAAGTGACTCATGCACTGAGGCAAAGCTGAAAAGACTCAGCAAGCAAGATGTATTTATATATGTATCTGTTTTACACACACACACACACACACATACACACACACTTGTTAAAGAGAAGGAGGCCATGAATTTGGGAGGGAGAGGAGACATAGGATAGGAAGGAGGAAAGGGAAATGATGTAATTATATTTTAAGGTTTTGCAGACTTCAGCAGCAAGTCCCAGACTATTTCCTCACATTTTCCCTGTCCTTTCTAATGCCCAAAGTCCATTTTTATGCTTTTAAGCCACCATTCTGAAATTTATAAGAACTTAATTTGTATTTTTAAAGTGAAATGAGATAGATATGGTGGTCTGAATAAAATGACCCCCACTGGTCCATAGGGAGTGGCACATAGGGAGGCATAGCCTTGTCAGAGTGGGTGTAGCCTTGCTGGAGGAAGTGTGTCACTGTGAGGGCGAGGGCGGGCTTTGAGGTCTCCTATGCTAAAGTGTGGCACACAGTCTCCTTCCACCTGTGGATCAAGATGTAAAACGCTCAGCTCCTCCTCCAGCACCTTGCCTGCTTGCACTCTTTCATGTTTTCCTCCATGACAATAATGGACCTCTGAAACTGTTAACCAGCTCAAATTAAATGTTTTCCCTTTTTAGAGTTGCTGTGGTCATGGTGTTTCTTCACAGCCATAGAAACCCCAACTAAACGAAGTTGCCACCTGCTATGATAGGCCCAGCCATGCTTTTGTTTGGAGGAATGTGGATTCTGGAACTTTGGATTTTTAGAAAAGTAGTTGAACACTAAGTGGGGTTAAAGGGCGATCACAGTAGGAACATGGAAGACAACGGTGCTGAGGGTGATCTGAACTGCAGGGTCCTGGCTTGAGGTTTCAGAGGAGAATAATATTTCTATGTGTTCTATGTGTCCTAAAGACTATTCTTATAATATTTTGGCTAACAATGTGGCTGCTTTTTACTCGTTTGAAAAATCTGCCTGAGGCTAAAGTGAAGAGTTTTGTATTAATTCTGTTGGCAGAGGAAATCTCAAAACAACCTAGTATTGACTCTGTCGTGTGTTTTTTAGTGTTCACTCTAATCTGTAACAAAAAGGAGCAAGCTGAACAATGAAAAATACAAAACAGAAAAAAAGGCAGCAGGAAGCAGAATGAAGCTAAATCCTGTGTTCAAGGAGATAAACAGATTAAAGCCTGGCATTAAAGGGAAGAAAGGGAGTGGTGACCTCAGGGCAAGATCCTACCCAGCGAGGCTTCCAACTTATGAAAAAGAATTAAAGAATAAGGTGGTGGTATATGCCTTTAGATCCAATACTCTGGAGAGAGAGGCAAGCAGATCTCTGAGTTTAAGGCCAGCCTGTACTACAACAGCCAAGCTTAGGCAGTGGAGTTAACCACTGAAACCAAAAAAACAGTGAAGATATAATTGAAGGAGGGGCTATGTTCCAGCCTCAGTGAGCAGCAGAATTTGGCAGCTTAGGCCATGTGGTTCTAGTTTTAGAGTCAAGGACAGAAGAGAGGGGTTACAGAAGCTCCCTCCTCCACTAAGAGAAACTGCCGAGTCCAGGCACATGTCAGGTGTGCTCCTGCATGGAGACCTAGAGAGGCCTAGAGAGGCCATTGTGTGCAGCTGGGAAGGTTGAGCCTGAATTGCCTTGGAGACGCAATGATGTAAGAGATTCTAGAGTCATGCTACCTGCTGAGGAGAGCTGCTAACAGGGAGTGGAACCAACCAAAGAGAAAGAAGTGTGTTGCAGTCAATGAGATGAAAGACGTTGGAGATCTGAAGAGCATTTTGACATCAGATATGGAGATGCAGAGTTTGGAGTTTGCTCAGCTGGTTTTCAGTCTTGATTT
Source organism: Mus minutoides (assembly GCA_902729485.2). Taxonomy (NCBI): domain Eukaryota; kingdom Metazoa; phylum Chordata; class Mammalia; order Rodentia; family Muridae; genus Mus; species Mus minutoides. The sequence goes on from CACVCL010028548.1 coordinate 89,529, forward strand.
GGTCTAGGATTTCCTCCCTTTTGGAAACTGTAGTGTATATCCTGTGCCACTGTATGTTGGAAGTATGTGGTCTGTTTTTCATTTTGATTTTTACAGGGGATTACAGTTAAGAGACTGCATGAATCTCAGAAGAGACTTTGAACTTTAGACTTTTAAACAGTGCTGATGCTATGATAGACTATGGAGACTTTTGAAGTTGGACTAAATTCATTTCACATTATGACACGACTACAAGCCTATGGGTACTGGGGAATGGAATGGCCCACACAGATCCACAGTGAGTGGCACAATAAGGAGGTGTGGAGGGAGTGCATCACTCAGGGGTGCGCTTTAAGGTCTCAGAAGCCCAAACCCAGGCTCAGTGGCTGTCACTCCTGCTGCCTGTTGATCCAGATGTAGAGCTCTCAGCTACTTCTCCAGTATCATGTCTGCCTGCGTGCTGCCATGCTTTCTGCCATGACAAGGATGGACTAAACCCCTGAACTGTAAGCCAGCCTCAATTAAATGTTTTCCTTTATAAGAGTTGCCATGGTCATGTGTCTCTTCATAGCACCATAACCCTAAGACAGGTCAACTAAGCATGTGCTAGCGTCTTGGAGCCTCAATTCCAACCCCACCTCAACCCTTGCCAGCTCCCTAGATTCTCCATTTTTCGCCCACTGCTGCCATGCTCTGCTTAGGGTGGAGCAGGACAAGGACTGGGGAACCAAACCAGTCAAGAGTCTGTTCTTACTCTCTGGTAGTGCCATGTCTGAGGGAGTATGACATTAAATAAAAACAGATCCACCCTAACAGGTTGAGGGGAAGATAGTCACAGGAAAAACCTTCCAGTTTAAACAAAAAGTCCTGCATTTTTATTTTGCACTTTGCCATGAAAGTTATGTAGTAGGCTGGCATGTAGTATGTGCAAGTTAATATTATCTGTATAAAGTAACTCTGATTATATGTAATTAGAAAGGCTAACAAAAAATTCTCTAGCAAACTGGGAAAAATGTAGGCTGTGTCAAGAAGATATCAGAGCTCAAGGGTGCTTTGCTCTTTGCATTGTTTGAACTGAATTCAAGATATTAATTTTGTCCTCATTAAATATGCATCATAGAATTTTAATAGTAACAACTAAAATAATAGAGATGAAATATATTGCTAGTGAAAAAAATTACTGAGAAAATACACAAAACTCCAACAATCCTCTCCCTAAAAAGCCTATAATGAACAAAAAAAGATGGGGAGTAGAAAGATTAAAATAACAATACCGGCAATGGTGGAAGGAGAGAGGAAGCAATATAAACTAAATAAGCAACTGTACTTCTGTGTTCTTCACACAAAATACCCCAAAACAAGGGCGGGTAAAGATGGAGATGAAATGTGTGGGGACACTTTACAGCTACATATTAAAGGGAAGAGCATGAACAGTGCTACCAGGCAAACAGACTTTTAGAACAAAGCCATTCTTCGAGGGCTAAAATGATAATCAGCTTTTTTTTTTTTACCTTGAATATCTTAAACTTGTTTTTTCAACTTAAAATAGGTTCAAAATAAATAAATTAGCATAGTTCTAAAGCAAAACTAACAACTCTATACCACTGTGGACAAACTCACACACACACACACACAAAAGTCAACACAGCTCCCTTAGTTATAATAACTCCATTCCAGGACTGCTGCAAATAGCCATGCAACCACACACTGTCACACTGTGCAGCTGCAGGCTGCAATAGGAGTGACGCTCCAGGAGCTGTAATGGAGCAAGGCAGTGTGGGGAAGAGAGGAGACTGAATGCAAATAAGAAGGCTGACTTGAGGTTAGTATGTAGAACCTTGCATGCAAGTTGTAGAAAAACTCCTAATTATTTTCTAGGTCATATGACATTGACTATATACTAGGCCCAAAAATAAATTTCATCAAATCTAAAAATTTTAGGCAACCATTTTACTATAATTTGTATTGTCCAATATCATAGAGTACTAGACATTTAAAGATGGCTGAGATGGACTGTGTGACAGACATGTCAGATTTGAAAATTTAGACCAATAATCTAAAGTACCTACAACAACTTTTAAAGTCCACACATTTATTTTTTATTTTAAACATTATAAAAACATAGCAAATAAAAAAAAAAGCATACACTAAAATTAACCAGACACACCCAAAGACTGAACTATGAACAACTCAATGAACTTCTCTATAGTTGGAGCCATTGGGAACAGAGGCTGTGGAGCCTCAACACTGGATTTTATACTGTCACTATATAATATATTTTTATGTACTTATCCACTACCAAAAATTAAAAATCCATGATAGAGTTATTACTTGAAAAACAACTGGCTTTATATCCTTTTTCATAATTCTTGCTCATTGCCTGCAAAGGATTTCATGATATGTGTTCATCTATTTATTTTATGTTTTTAACATGGCAACTAATTTTTAAAAAAATGTATATACCTTAGATTACATTCCTAATAAGAGAGTTTACATTCTGTAAAAACACATGTCAGTTACAAAGTATAAATAAGATACCTCCATGTACTTGAAAAAAAATTAAATGTTTCTGAATTAGCTATAGGTCAAACTAAAAATCATAATTAGTATTTGGATATACTTAGAACTAAAGAAGAATGATATTTCTGCATATGTCAAAAACTATGAGAGAAAGTTTGAACAGACTGATAAATTGTGGTATCTCTCAGGATACAATAGAGATCAGAAATCAGAAGGCCTTTTATACACTGTGCTCAAATCTCTGGAACTGAACACTGAGCACAAAGGAAAAACCACAGAACAATGCATACAGTATGAGTTCAGGGTGTGCACTGGGCATCAAACCCAGGATTCCACATATGCTAAGGCAGAGCTATACCTTGAGCTGTATCCCAAGCCCCCCATAAATCTAATTCTATGAAGATAAATCACGTGTAAAGTCTAGCATCTTTAGGATTAGAAACATAATTGATTAAAAACTACAGAAAAGCAAGGGCATAATAGGTTTGTAGGTTAGAAAATGTTCTTTATCAATTTGAGGGTGTTCCTTTTTATCTGAGATTGCTGAGATGATTGCCACAGCAGAAGAGAAGACTGGATGGGCCTGTGGAGAAGCACAAGGGGGCTTCAAAGCTAAAAGGAAGGTTCTCTTTTCTGGACTGAGTGGTTGGTGATGATGTCCATTAAGCTATCTACAGGTCTTTTAAGAACTTGAGAAGAAAAAAAATCACTGACAAAGCCAGAGTACAAAGGAGAAGGGTTTGGTGGGAGGAGGAGAATTCCAGGTCAAGACCAAGGTGCTGCCTGAGCAGGTCCTGAGCAGAGGCTGTCACTGCTCTCTGTTCCTGGAGACAGGCAAATTAGTCACTATGATTGTGGTTTAAAGTCTAGAGAATTAAAAAAGAAAATTGTCTTTGTGTGTGAGGCAGAGGCGCTGGCTCTGACTGCACACACAGCCATCTTTAAGCTGGAGCAAAGGAAGAAAAGCAAAATGGGAGGGTTCAGGATGGCAAGGAGAGGTGACAACAGAAAACACACACACACATACACACACACCACACAGCACTGTGTGTGTATGTGTGGTGTTCCTCTGGACATTTCTCAGCTGCAGACTCGTCTTCTAATTTGATTTAGGTGCTGGCAATTCCTAAATTTTATCTGTAGCTCAGATAAATTTGAGTACAATTCATGGACCCAGCTTTCCACCTGACTGCTGTTTTATTGAAATAATTTCTCAGGCCTTATACCTGAATCCTCATGTCCTATCATCCAAATGCTTATGTTTTGCTCACAGAATGTGCCATCTGCTGTTCTCCTCCACAGGTACTGTTTCAGGATCCCACTTTAGGAGCAAGTTCTACCTGAGGATGGTGCTTTTTGCAACAGACAGAAAAAAAAATGATCAAAACAGATATTTGAAAACTTCTGTTCACATTTCAATGTCAAGTGACCAAGTCTAGTAGGAACTGGGTGTTTCTTGTATTGCCTCCAGTGAATCTACTGTGTGTGTGCTGTTGATTTTCCATCTTTAGAATACACCTCTGCTTTCTATATGGATGGAAACACAGTGTGTTCTTTTTTGTTGTAGCATCTTTAATTCAGCACAATTCTGTATAAATTTATCTATGCTGACTGTGCATCATTAACTAGTCCATTTATTTTTACCCTGAGTAGTGTTCCATTGTACAAATGCGACCACAGCATTTTCTCTAGTCATCTACTGATGGATACTTAGATTGCTCACAGACTATTACAAACAAATTCACTGTATCCATGCATGTTTGCATGGTTCATTTCTCTTAGGTAATCGTATAGACATGGGATGTGACATTTCTTTATGTACTGACTAGCCTTGTTTGGTAAGATATCTGCACAACTATTTTGCTCACTAGATGTTTATGTTCATAAAGCTGAGTTTCTAATATTCTTTTTGTATTCTGGAAGCAAATCCCTTATTAGAGATATCTTTTGCAAATATATTACTTCAAGCTATAAGTTGTCTTTTAAGTCTCTTCTTAGTTTTCTGATGAACATGTTTTTAATAGTGGTTAAGTCATTTGGGACTTCTAATAAGATAGAAGTTTAAGATAACATGTTTATATTTCCTTAGCCACTAAAAATATGGTTATTTGTAATTAAATCAACAGTACGCAACTATACTGGTCTAATTTTAAGTAATATTATTCAACTTGTAAAACCCTAAGATCTTATTATAGTAAATTTGATCAAGAAAATGAATAGCTATCAATAGGAATAAGGAAGCACTTCAATTAAAATGGCACTGAATATTAAAAGGGTCAGGATCTTAGAATAGACATGGCTATCCATGTGTTCATTAAAAGTGGTTAGATGGGTCTTTCCACCATCTTGGCACCTGTGGAGGCCTGCTGGGAACAGAACTTCTAAAAACAAGTCTGTCTAGAAGGCTGTGGTACGAGGTCACTTTTGCTGGCTACAAGTGAGGTCTCCAGAACCAAAGAGAGCCCACGGCTTGCTATGAGTGGCTATGCTTGCTCTGTGTCTCCCTCTCCCTCCCTTTGTCTCCTCTGTCTCTCCCACAGTTTTCTCTCCGTGTCTTGTCTTACTTTCCCTTTCTCTAGGTCTCCATGCCCCTCCCTCTGCTCCAGCTTCCCTCATGGTTAAGCCTACTCTACTGACCATGTTCATGTTCAGTCTACTACTTTCTCTCTCTGTTCTCTGGATTCTTCCAAATGCCTCTGGCTGTTCTCTCTCTCTTCTCCTCTCCCCTCTCCCCTTTCCCCCTTCCAACAAAAGCCCTTCCCTTTCCCATACCATGAACCAGTCATGTCATCAGTTTATAGAATACTGAATATCTGAGATATCTGAATTCCAGTATCCCCCAAAACAGTTTTAATTTTGAAACCATGAAATGTAAAATACATTCCATATTCAGTATCCTCATGCACAAAACACTGTTCATTAGAATAAAAACTTCAGGTCTGGTAGGCTACAGCAGCTGAAATAGAACTAGATTCAAACATGGTTTAAAACGTGAACATTGTGCACTAAATCTACAAGGAATTGTTAAGTCTGTTAGGACAGTCCCACAAAGAACAAAGACCTTTCTACCTCTTTGAGTCCTTTCTGAGCCTCTATGAAAGAAATCTTTAATGGGATAAGAAAGAGAGAAGGCATATGCATGGTATTCTAAGAACTCACTGGATTAGAATAGAATTTGTAATGAATAATGTATACAGTGATGATTAATTCTGATTCCCCAAATGAGAACCACACTCAGGCAGTATACCCATGGAAGGACGTGCACACTGAGATTACAATACAGTGATACGAGAAAGCATTCTTGTATAGAAACAAGCTAAAAGGACTAACTCTGACTACAGTTTATTAGAAACCTAGAGGAATTGGGGAAGATAATAACATTAATTATAAAGATCTATTCATGTCTCAAAAAGATAAAGCTACATTCATGTAGATACTGAACATCTTCAGAACTGGTTCCAGAGATAATGATGTCTTAGAATTATAGGAAATGCCTCAGATTTAAGTCCTAAACTTGTATTTATTAAGAATCAAATAATGGAGATTTCCATGAGAATCTTGCACAGCTATTGTATGCCTAGCTCCTATTTTCAGCAAGTCAGAAGCCCTAGAAAATTTGGGAGGAGCTTCCCAGTTTCAAATCGTGTGATCAGTGGTTTGATGGGGATGAAATACACCCACATCCAGCTATCAGATACCTAGCTGCCTAGCAGTACCCAGTGCCTGCTGTGTGTCAGGAGCTGCTCGTGTTTCTGGGGATACAACGGTTATCACTCCTTAGAAATATGTTTGTACAATTCTCCCAATGTTAGAAGAAGTGAAGGCCAGAGAGCAAACTACTACGTGATATAATTCACACATGGCCAAGCTAGTGTAGGTTGTGCCAGTGTAGGGCTTTCTGCAGTGTGTCATGTTGCCTTTCTTCTTCACGCTTCTCAAACGCAACTATGGCTATCTCTAGCACGCTACCCTGCAATCTCACCAGAGTTTTTTTGAATTAACATTTTCAGAGTTGAGACAATAGCCAAATTAGGATATACTTGAAATTAAGGATATTTATTTTAAAAGCTAACTTTTAAATTCTCAACCCCCAAGAGAAAATGAGACTAATTTCTTATATAAATGCAAAATTTTAGATTCCCTTAATTATAGTTAAAAATGTAACTGCAAACAAACGTCAAACCAGAATGCCAAAACAACAGCTTTGAGTCCCATTTCACAAGTTGTTCTTTTAGAGATGTCTTCACATTGTCAATCAAAGAGATAATTTTGATTTTGCTACAGCTCCTGCCTCCATTAAAATCAGCAAGTCTGCTATGGCATAAGAAGCTGGGCTGTTCCTGAAGCCGTTGGTGAATAGGAAACCAGAGAAGATAGTTGAGTCTGGGGAGAAAATTTTGTTATATTATTGATGATAGTATTGAGCCCATCCTTTGGTAACGCCATGCTTTGATAATGACATCAAAATGGCATCACCCCAAGGATTGTTACATATCATGAATAAACCAGACAAACTGAATTCAACAGATGTTTGCTGAGTACCTACATAGTGACAATAGACTATAAAAATGATGCTTCAAGGAGCTAGGGCTCAAAAAAAGAAAGGAAAAGAAAAGAAAAGAGAAGAGGAAAGAAGAGAAAAGAAGAGAAAAGAAAAGAAAAGAAAAGAAAAGAGGAAAGAAAAGAAGACATAATACTTCGGAGCGTCTGCAACCTATAAGGCGTACTGCTACATGCTTCATCATGCACAGAAACTGATACTAGCATGCCCAGTTTGCATATAAGGAAATGAGTTAATATATTTGGGTTGCCCAAGCTTGACAGTAGCCAAGCTGGGAGGCAAATCTATGTTTGTTCAACTCAAAAGCCTACAAAGTACAGAGCCCTTGCTTCTCCATTGTGTTCCTTATTGGTTTTTGAGTCAGGGTCTTATTATGTAGCCTTGGGTGGCCTGTTCTCACTTCAAATTTGCAGTGATCCTCCTGACTTGGCCTCTTCCATGCTGGGATTACAGGTGTGTACCACCATGGGCAGCTATGAGTCTTTTCAATGTATCTACTACCAAATATGTCTATTACTTCCCATTGCTTCTAAGTTGTATTGATTTGTTCCTAAGGGGAGAATGTTCATCACACCAATGATAATGTAGATCACGTGTACTTAGACTGATCCTCAAAGAAGAATTTCAGAAACACTTAGAAGATGGGAGGAGCTCAGTGCCCACCGTGGCAGAGTTCACCTGAGTACACAGATAAGCCTTGCTCCAGCATCATCAAAAACGGTGTCCTAGATAGCATGAATTGTTCAAATGACCAAGGTTCTAAACCAAAGACTTCTAAGCATTTTATTTATTACAATGTATCTTTTTGAGGATTGTAATTATGTGTGTTCTCTATAGAATACATTAATTTTTTCAGAAGATGGGCAATCATTATGGCCACTGATTGTTAACCTATATTACACATATATACGGGACATTTCTGAAGTGACTGATGTGCCTAGGGCCATCGGTATGTATTTCTAATATAGCTCTAATTATACTATAATGTATGTGTAAATTATAGTGATCTTGAAGTTTCTGTGTCCCTGCAGAAGTCTCCTTTACACTTACACATGCTCAGTCTTCCAGTGGGTAGTCCTTGAAAACGCCTGGCTTTTCTAAATTTCTTGCTTATTAGCTTGTAGCTTCTAACATGCTATCTGCTGTTATATGTCGCATCTAACATATGACCTCTGCATATACTATATAATTACAAAAGGAAGAAGAAAAGAGGTTGATGAAGAGTTAGGTAGGTATAAAGACAACATTGTTGCAAGAGTCAGGTTACTGATATCTCAAAGTGAGGAAGAAATGTGGGTGACATTAGTTCTGCAGTTGTGACTTAAAGAGAAGAAGAAACAAAATCAGCCCATGAAGCACAGAGATAAGCCTTGTTTCTTGAAGATCTGCCAGCCGGCAGAACAAACAGATGACTCCCATAGTCCATGCAAGAACTGGGGTGAAAGAGTTCTGAGCAACAAACCCAGTTACCTAATTATAATATGCTTGCCATCTACTGCTGCAGCCCTACCCCAGAGCTATTCTAGAAAAGAGCTATCATTATGAAGGAGATATATATATATATTACTCATAAGACTAACAAATACTTTTAATGAGAATAAATTGATAGAAGATGGCCAGCAACATGGTTGGTAAGGGTCTGGCAATCTGAATTCACCGACCAAACCTGCATAAGGATAGAAGGAGAGAATCCGTACCATAAAGTTGTCCTCTGACCTCCACACGTACACTGTGGTATGTGTGCCAGCACACACACACACACCAAAAGCAACAAATACAATTTCTTTTAAATTATATAATAACAAATAGCTAATCAATCATCAGCTTCCTATGTACAGAGAATAATGAAAAGTAAAACTCAGTCCCATTGACACCACCTCCAGATTGCCCGGCCTTTACCAACCATCTTGCTGGACCTCTTCTATCCTTATAAAGCTTATTATATT